>JAQGAS010001705.1:0-16147 GCA_034686365.1 Pachymerium ferrugineum
CACATTGTTTTCTACGATGCCTGATTACCGCAGATAACGATTCACGTCGCCTATTAATATTAATGAATTTAGCAAGTCGATACGGGCACAAAATTTAATGTCTTTTGTCGTAGTTCGAAGGCACAAAAGAATTAGGCTTTTCTTCACAAGATAAAACTTTGTTGAATAACCCACTTAATTCTCATCTTCATTACTATGAGTGAATTAAAGTAATTGGCACGTACTAATAACTGCCTAAATGAAAATTACGCGCCAAATAAGTGTCTCTAACGAAGAATTTTTGAATATTAGGTTAAAGGGAGGTATAAAAAAATTAACGAACGCTCAGAATTTTTTTAATAACATGCAGCTCTTATGTGTAAATAGAAAATGGCATGAATAGCTGTCCCGCAGCTAATATGACACGTGACTGAAACTATAAGAGAGTTTTAAGATTTATACAGATTTAAAAGATAATCGGTATAAAATAATTGCTTACATTTTAAATTAATTGGGCAATGTATATAATATATATAATATTTCAAAAGAAATGGGTATTACGTCATACACTCGCGTCTTGTCAAGTACGCAGCAATTAGTGTTAATGGCGGAATCAAAAAGATACATCTCGAACTTTCAGGTAAGTTTTAAAACGGTTCTTTATATTGCTGTCATTTGAGATACGTTTTAGTAGCTTAGACGTTAAACTTTGTACTTTCAATCCTTGTGAGAAATAAACAAACTTTGCTTTCTCTCCTTTCTCTTAGCCAAAGAATCGCGCTCGTAGTGTAATGGGTTTTCACTCATTCGGAACTATCGCCAACATTGGGAATTCCAGTTGTTGCTTGGAGATAAAAGCGATACTCAGGTCGATCGCCTTTTCCGGAGGAAATGACGTGGTGATAAAGCACAGCTAAAACTCCATTTCCATTCTGATATAACAATTTGACCCCGATACAGCAAAAGGTAGGTGACGATTCTTTCAATAACTTTACGCTACAGCGAGACGTGTGTGTAGATTGGATTTGAGCGCCTTGCCACTGATGAAAGGAAAGAATGAATCGATCAATTCATTACATTGAGTAACTAGAGACAAGTTTAGCAAAGGGAGGAGTCACTAACTTAATGGTACTTGCTAATCACGCAATGAAAAATATATTACAATTATCGGCTCGTAATGTTGATTAAATAACTACTGCCTTACTTAAAGCAGAAGTGTGTAACACTTATTCGGGGGGTGCGCAGAAAACACTTCTAACAGTTAATCTGGCTCATCCATTTTCATTATAACTTTTTATCATTTTTAAAAGAAGAGGCAACAACTTATTTTATTAACTTGATAATATTAATTACCCTATATAAGTTATTTAATACACCATTTCGCCGGCAGGGCTTTAAAAAAAACTTAATTCTTGCCTATAAATGGCAAGAGACGCAATAAGGTGTGGTAAAAATGTGAGAAAAATTCTTAGGAAACCAGAAATCCAAAAAGTTTAATGGATATTTGCACTGGTCTTGTTCTTTTTCTTTCTCTCTCTACATTTGAAACTGTAGAGGACGCAGAAGGCGAGGCGAATTCTGTCGACTGCCAAAGAATTTCAAGAGGAATTTTCTTATTTGTGCTCACGGGCGATTAGGTTCAACAGAAAGTGCACACAAGGAGGATGATGGGATAAGAGTGAACAGAGAGTGATGAGAGTTTTAAAAAAATAAAAAAGAGGGGGGAAATGTTCCAATTATTACAAGAGAGAACATTGCACGGTTCATTTTACAGCAAGAAGCCGAGTACTGGCGGTGGGTGCGAGAATTACATGCAATATGAAAAAAATCAAAAGTGTGGATGGAGTGAAAAAGTGGTAGGGAATGTTTTACAAACCTTTTTACTATGATTGATGCAGCAAAGGGGAGGATTATAGTGGATTTTTTTTTCCCCTTTTTTATACTGGTTATTTTGAAATTTATTGGTTGGAAGCATCTGGAATGCATGTTTTAGTTTTATGAATTGTTTTGAATGGAGTGTTGCTTGCGAGTGCGTTTCGTGAAATTGTTTTGCTGGAAATTGTGGTGGATTTTTTGGTTTTGAAATTAATTGGTAGGGAAAATTAAGTGGTTTTTCTTGGATTTGATAGACTTTTGACGGTTTAAAATTAGTTAATTTTTATATTTGTGTTTAGCTAATTAATCAAAGTTTTCCAGACTTAACAAGTGACTAACCTATCCAATGAGGTGTTAAATCTCTGAAAATTAAATTTTTTTTTTCATGCATTTACATTTTTATGAAAGTGTGTATTTTATCTAAACTAAATTTTTGAATTTTGTTGTTTAGTTTGTGCCATTATCAAAACTTGTGTGACGTCATCAAAGAAGCGAATCAATGGCGTTCTTCTATCTCAATTGCCAGCTACTGTACGGCTGTTGTCAAAGTCCATTATTGGCATGCGATGGAACGTGCGGTCACTAATGGTGAAACTTAACACATCCTTTGATGACGACACGTAACCAATCTTGATAATGGCTCACACCTGGAGCCGAAGACAAAAAAGTAACTTTGAGAAAAGTGCACTCTTTCACAAATGTAAATGCCAGAAACTAGTTTTCTATAAGCCTCACTATGCCTCACCAAAAAGAATAAAATTGCCACTAATTTCTGGGTTCTTACTGCATTAATGCATTAAATAACTTCCTAACTTTTTGCGAAAACTGTTGACGTAAGAGCGTAAACTTTTACAAAATTCAAAACGTCATTACAGCTTCCAAGTTGCGTTCGTTCAAAATCCTTTCAATTTTGTTGAAAAGCAATCAACGTTTCGTACACATTTAACTCGTCTGTTTATCATTGAGACTACTTCATTACTAATTTGCACCAACTAATTAGTTTTTGAGAGAATATCAAAAGATTTGATCAATGCTAGTCATTTCTACAGACTCACACAAGTTGAGTCTCATTTGTGAGTTCACTCAAGTCTTGATTTTATTCTACACAAAACCTCCCAATTTTTTTTACGTCATTCCAATATCAGACTAATATCCTTTACTCCCTGTTCACTTGCAGTTTCTGTGGAAATGACAGGCTTTTTCAACTCAGTAAGTGGGTTTGAGAAAATACAGGTGCCATTTCTCAAATGTCAACAGTGAATGTGCACTGGTGAAAAGAAAGCACTCACCTATACTCGAGTCTTACAACAAACGGAAGAAAAATTATTTCTTTTTTCAATACAATATATATATATATAATAGCTCTAACATTACAATTGTACAAAAAACACTCCTCGTTTCAATTTTTGAAAATAACACCCAGAATTGTAATCCAATCCCAACCCAAAAAAAAAAACTGTTGGGTTTTTTTTTTTACTTAAAGGTGTTGTAAATATCTAAAATTCTTTTTTAAGTTCAATAACAAGTGCAAGTAACTCGTGATTTTTTAAAATCCGATCTTGGTTAGATTCTTGAATGCAAAATGTGAGTCAGGAATAAAGTTGTTTGTCAATCCTTACTTATAGCTGTGAGGCCTCTTTGGTGCTTATCCGATGTTTTTCTCTATAGGACAAGGGGTTTGCCGAGTTGACCCTGCAGATCTTATCTTGTATTTACGACGATCTGCGGGATACGCACAACCACAATTGACCGATGAAGATTTGTTTTCTGGTATCCCATTCATCGTCATACATGTCGGATAAGTTCTATAAGTCAAGTTGCTCAACCCACTTCTGCAAGTCCTCTCTCTCTCTCTCTCTGCCCAAACTCCCCCAGTTAGTCCGAAGATATTTTCTTCACACGTGATGTTTATACGTTTAAATCTAGGTCTGTCAAATTCCTAACAGGGAGTTAGTGCTGGCGTGACTTTAAAGCTAAGTTCGTATTCTACGTACATTTATTTTAAAAATTTATGATATTTCTTACTCAAAAGATATTAGGATTTACATTCACACATACAAATGTACTCGTAGTCACCTATCAAATGCTCTTACGAGCTTAAAAGATGCTCCTTTTAGAAGATGTAAAAATTCACTTTCTTTTAAAGAGCATTCGAATCTATTATGTCGTCTTCCTGACTTAAAACCTCGTGAATACGAGAAAACATGCATTCTAAAGTGTACGTCTGTGCGGTCCTTCGGGACCATTGCTGCATGGTGAATGACTGGTGAATGCTAAATGTTTCCTAGAGACATGCAGACAGAATTTTCTAGTCTGTGGTTAATACTGTCAAATTATTGGTCACGTACAAGTCGAAAATTACCAACCTCGATTTCAGTTTTTTTTTAAAAAAAAAAAAAAAAAGGTTTGTTGCTACGAAACAAGAAAACTATACAATACAGTGAACTCCCTTTTGTGGTTTAAAGATGAAAAAAAAAAATTGTAATCTCCCAAATATAGATTTGACAGAAATTTGTTTGCGTTTTCAACATGTATCAATAGAGACAATTACTGGTAATCTTCTTTGGATTACTCTTGTGTATCGAATGCATCTCAACTATTATTGATTTCTTGGATGGCCACTCAAGTATTATTTAATTCTGGGCAATTTGTTGCTCGTGCCTTTTATTGATGTTTAGGTGAATATGAAATCGACTTAGCCACACTCTATTGGACTCTCGTCATTTATATTGCCCAATGTAAATAAATTGTGTTTTCTCCAAGCAAACCTCACAATTTGTGTTTGTAATATTTAAATCATTGAAGCATTTGTTTTTATACGTTGAACCAAGCTCAAATAAACTGGCTGCCAATGTTTATCTGTTCATAGTTGAAAATTGAATCAGTTCAGCAGAGCAGAAAACTGATGAAAAATGCATGGCGGATACTCTACATAAACCTTGTCATGAAAGCAAGTGTGGAACTAACTTGAAGTTGTTATTAAAGAAAGTCCATGAAGAAGAAGAAGAAAAAAATCAATAGCCAGTATTGCAAGGCTTAGAGTTCTAATGAGTTTTCAAGAGTTGTCATTTGGGACAATTTCATTGGATCTGTGTGTGTTACTAACAAGTGTACACTAAACAGTTCTAACCAATGTCTATTTTAGTGACGCTCTCTTTTCCTTGTCACCTTCTTTATATGGTCAGCACAGCTGTTGAACAACGCAACCCAAAGAGACTTGTGTATATCGTCTTGACATGAAACTTACACAGCGCAGATATTAAACGCACTGAATGTTGTGACAGGAAAAATCTATTATGTTTTCGACTAGGTTGCAGATGCTATCGGCTTGTGTGCAGTGTGCTGAGGAAAGAATGAAAAAAATAAAAAAATGAAAGAAACCATTTGCCAGCTGCTAATGAAGTTTCACTGCCTTCACACTCTCATATTGGGATGAAATAGTATCTGGAAAGTTGGTGGCTACAAATAAGTGTAAATAATAATTGGTTTAGCAAAAGTGGATGCTTCTCTTGCAATAATAAACTCTTGTAGCAAGTCCCATCTCGTATCTGTAATTTCAGACGTTTAGTCGCCAAATCCTGTTGCAATCCAAGAAGGACAAACTGATTGAGACTTGTGTCAAATAACAAATTAGATAACAACATTTTTAAAAAATGTCCATTTTATGACTAGACACAAGCATAATCAACGAAATTCAGTTCCACCTTTCATAAATTATGAAATAACTGACTTTTTCCTCATGGAATTTTCACGCCAAATCAATAAAAGTTAATACCATTGAACATCAACTCCAGCTTAATATCAAGCATTACCTCAAATTGTGAATTGAGATAAACATTTTAACAACAGAAGTGATGACTCAGTAATCTTGAACGACGTCTGAGAACAGCATTATTTGTCAACACAACACGTGATTAGCTGCAAGCGAAACTACTGACTTAAAAAATAGTGAGAAGTGCTCGTTGAAAACGCTCTTCTAAGATTCTGCCCTGAACAACACACAAGTAGTTAATCATATTTGATTTCTTCGTCTTCTATTGCATGCAAAATAAAGTTCACACCATTTTGAAGTTCGAAGAATTGATACAAGTAAAGACTTTACAACGCAGAATGCCCACAGTGTATTATTGTCAACTTTTTTAAGAAACTCAAGTCATTAACCCAGAAGACCACCTGTTACTACATAAGCATACAACTAAAACACTTCAACTACTTGAGGACAACAGAAGTTGAGACAATACCGCAAGCTCTAACTTGAAGAACCAAAGGATCATACTACTGGAATGAATGAAACATTACACTGTTGACTAAGTATTAGAAAAATAAATAAACTTCAAATAAATTTTAGAAACGAATTCCAAATCTACAAGAATTGCTGCTTATATATACACACTCATCATTTGCAAGTCCAAAATTGTTTATTTAAATATGATAATTCTCTCCTATTTAACTTTGAAAACATAAACAAATTTGTATAGAGTTCATTGTCAAAACAAAATTATAACGGCAATGCAAATATTGATATCTCATTTACTCGCAGTTCATAAAATTAAAAAAAACACTAGGTCATTAGTATATTATAATAACCAGATCAATTTTCTACATCACCATTTGTTGTAGGCAGATGCTAAAATTGTCAAGGGAAAAACAAGAAGCGATTAAGCTAGTGAATTAATCCATTAAAAAGTGATGTGAATAATTACAAGATAAATTGCCTTGATCTAAACAACTAATTGATCTCACTATACGTGGAACAAAGAGTTATAACTAACACTCAGCCCCCCTGAACTTCAAGATCCCATATAAATACAAAAAAGCTCTCTTGGAAATGGGAAATAAAAAGCAGAAAATGGGAGAATTAATCTTCACTTATATCCTTGCAACTGGCACAATGGATAAAGGTTCTATAAATCATATCTAAGAAACAAACAAAAAACAAATTATTATTATTGCAATAAGTTTTCAAGCAATAAAAACGTTTTAGTGAATTGGAAAAAAATCTTAGATGACGTAACTCAAGTAAAATTTTGTAAGATAATTTAATTTTAGTCATCTTCTTTCTTCTCAGGAGAGAAGCAATTTCAAAGGACTCAGAGCCCAGTTTAAAACTTGTGGGGGGAAAAAAAGAGGAGGTAAATCAAATCTCAGCAAGAATCCAGTTGCAGGACAATTGCAACTAAGAAAAACTTAGATAAGAAGAGGAAAAAAAAAAAATACTTGTGCAAGGAGAGGAGGGGGTAAAAAGATAAAAAAGAGAAAAAATCGACTAATGAAGTTTTACGAACTGTGTCCCAAGAAATGGAACACGGTCACTGGGGGCAACACACTGATTTTCAGATTGAATGAGTACCCAGCTACAATTCAACTGAGGAGAGAGAATGAACTTCAAATGGAATGCCACAAGCACACAAAAAAGTCTAGA
The DNA here is from genome assembly GCA_034686365.1 of Pachymerium ferrugineum. Classification (NCBI taxonomy): domain Eukaryota; kingdom Metazoa; phylum Arthropoda; class Chilopoda; order Geophilomorpha; family Geophilidae; genus Pachymerium; species Pachymerium ferrugineum. The sequence goes on from JAQGAS010001705.1 coordinate 7,277, forward strand.
CTTTTTTTTCTTCTTTCACTACCTTCTTTTATTGATACAAAAAGCTTCTATAAAAGTAATAAACGTGGTAAAAATTCCATTGGGAGAAAAACGAGATAAAGAAGTACAAAATTTACAATAGTTACCATAAACTATTTCGCCTTACAAATATCGGTTTGGTTGCAAAATTGAGGGTTTTTGACGCCTGGAAAAAGTCAAGTAATGCCAAAACTCTATCCTCGTGGTGAGATTTTCATTGCCGCGCACCGAAGCACAGCTGGTGCACACCGACTGACTAAGGATCAGCTGTAAATCGTCTCAATGGAACACACGGGAGCAGCTCCATTTCATATCAATCACTTGACTTTGAAACCAGACGACGAAAAGGAAGAAAAAAGATTTGTCGACGTTACATGTACGCCAATGTTTTGATCGACGACAGTTTTCGCCATTTTTCTTTTATTTTAACTGCTTGAACTTTTGAGTGTAGTAAAAATCAAATTTATCTTGGAAAACACATTTTTTTTTCCTGAATTTTTGTCATAACAAAATATTCAGGCAGTGCCCACCTCTTAATTTAATTATTGCTCAGTCATTTGCAGTACTTAATGAAGATTATAGGCAGAGGAACCATTTCTGACTGAAAATTTTGTTTGAAAGATCTCAATTAACCTTTCCACTTGCCACCACTACAATTTGCATAAGTAATCAAATTTGCCGTTAGGGGTGAATGACTTTCATATAATTTTTTTTCGTTTTCTAAAATTCTTACTTCAAGATTTATTGATTGAAATTATTATTGGGTAAAAATCAGTTGAAAAAAAAAATAGTCCCTTAGGTGACAATCATTTGATTAATGTATAACCAATGGTTAGAGCATTAGCATGAACATGGAAATATGGCACACGACCAACTGAAATCAAATTGCATTCACCAGGCCAAGTTCAACTTGATGGACTGCACAAATTACCCCATTTCACTTTTAATTACTTAAACTATCCTAAAGAAACAAAGACATTCACAGTTTAATTACTACTTTTCCTTGAATATTTCTTAAAAGTATTAAAACAAAAATCATGTACACTGCAAACCTTGAAAAAAAAAAAAAAAACTTTTAATGCCTCATTACTCGAAAAACCAATAGTTCACATGAGAATCCACACTTTTTGAAACCATGTAAACAAAGTACATATCTGTTGACCTGTAAACAGCTGCAGCCCATTTCCATTTTGTGCTTCTCAGCTGTTTTATTCTCAGTACAGCACCACTAATAACCACATAGATGAGCACATTGCTATTAAACCCCACTTTTTTTCCACCTTCAACAACTTCCTTGGCAGATCTTGACAAAAGACGAAAGACATTACCAGTAAATGGGCATGTGAAGTGACATAAGCGGAATATTTTGCTCACTTTACGGGATATAAAAAGACGACAGGTCCAAAATCAGCTGGGAATTGGCCGAGTGAGAGCAAAAGCTCTTTGTTAAGCTTGGACATGTACGGTTACTAACCTAATGGAGCCACAGGACAATAAGATAGAAAAAGGATTTTCTCCTTCGTCTCATCAATAAACGTTAATTCAATAACGGGTAAAGTTGCCCTTAAGCTCGCCCCGCTCCAGCTCGACAAGTCGTGCTACATATGGCAGCAAATCAAGACTTTGCACTCTTAATTCTGGTGTAATGTAGTTAAGTGTAGGAGTTATTTCATTGTCTGGGTTAATAATTCAGGGCGTAAGTCACGTGTCGACATAAGTGAATTACACATGCTGAGGAATTGAAATTAATTTTGTAAGAGTGGCTATTAGGGCTGGGAGATTACATACAAGTGCAACGTGTGACTTGAATTTCAGTAAAAGACTTAAAAATTAAAATTTTTTTTTTAAAAATAACTTGCAAATACTTGTCACAAGAATTCGCCGGTTATGAATAAAATGTGGAGTAACAAGGACCTGTTGACCTTAGGTTATGTGATGTGATGAGATTAATAGCTCTTGTGTCACACTAATCATGGTAGCAAAGTAGGCTAATTAAGACTCGCGACCATTTACATTTTTTCCCGTAATTATCTAGTGTTGTACGTTGCGTAAAATTCCTCGCGTATGACAGAAACATTTGGGGGTAATTTATTACTGCGAAACATGAAATTTTGAAATAGTCTCACAATTCATTTTGTACGTTGCGTATGTTTTTCAATTGGCTGTTAATTGCAGGTTTATTCCGGGAAAATTAAAATTATTGCGTTGATAAAATTTTAGCTAATCGTTTTATTAAAATGCCAACACTTAGGATGACTCGGAGAAAGTGTGAAGGGTTCAGGAAATTGTCACTTAGTTGTTTTCTAGTTAGTGTTTGAATGGAAGAAGTTGAGGTGAGAAGTAATTAATGTGGTTATGCACTATACGGAAATTAAAACTATAAAATTGTGGATTATGTCTTGCAATCAAAATACAAAAGCTCTCGTTTCCTCATCTTAAAATTAAAGAGGCGAGTAAATAGAATAATTTTCTCTCGCTACGAAACTTGTTTCATTAGTTGATTGGAATAACAAAACGTTTGTAATTAGTAGCTATCATAGTTTTATGTCAAGTTTTGATGGCTATAAAGTGGTGGTTTTTAGACAATTTGTTTTTATTGTGATTTTGTATCTTCATTACTTATCAATATAATATTTGTGAATACAATGAGAGCAAGAAATTAATTTTAAATATGAAAAAATTTATTCAAGTTTTTCTAATTTAAAATTAAAAGGACAGGCAACTCATTTGAAAAGCTGATTTTATCTAAGAGGTAATGTACAACCAGTACGAATCGCTGCCAGCAAAACGTCAGGTTATGAGTGTGTGTGGTTGATTAAAAAATTAAAAACGAAATTTTTAAGAACTATATGGTGAGAAATTCACCCTCAGAGTTAATTTAGACGAGTGCAAGAATAAAACAGCCAGCACATGAAGAAATAACGATGTCATACCGGTCCTTGATTTAAGAAATTTTAAATGACATCTTGTATACATAATTAAACTTCACTAAGATTCAAGTTAATAGGCAGATAACTTTGAACTTTAAAACTTTGAACTTGTAGAAATACTAATCAATGGAAAATTTTTTGTTAGAATTGACTTAAAAAAGCGACGAAATTGGAATAAAAACCGAAATGACTGATACATAAATTGAAGTTATATAAATAACCAAGTTGATCCAGGAATCGAATTACAAGTTTGCGGTTAAGCATAATCAACGTGTAATTAGTAGTATTGATAACTGAACGTGGAGAATAATTAACACAATGATACACTGTTTCACCAGCATATTAATCAAACCGCTTTAGACGTCATATCATGATAACATGTATCAGTAGTGCTATGAAATTGATATATTGCTTGGACAACCGATGCATTATGATAGAACTGCGATAATCCGACCCCCAAATATTAATTTACAGACCACTCTATCCACTTAAAACATCGTCAGACCTCGCAGCTATTTGAGATATTTAATTTCCATGCGTAAACAATTTCAACATCATTTCCGTCACGATCTACAACGATTCATACCGCTGATAATTTTCAAAGGATTCTGCGCGCTTAAGAAGAGGAAAAAAAAAGAAGAAAAATTTAAAATCACATTTACTTCCTGAATTTGCTGCTTCAACAGATTTCTACTTTCGAAGCCCAATCCCGAACTTTGCCAAAGATTCAATTCTCTCATATGCCCATCACGACCTTTTTTTTTTTTTTTTTTTTTACTTGATATATATGATATTTTGTTTCTTTGAACAAACAGGAAATGACTTTTCCTTTCTCCTTGGAGTTTTGTCAGTAGTGTCAAAAACACCACGTATTGTGCTTGTCCTCATTAGTTTTCAAGGAAGGTTCACATTGGAAATCTGCATACTAACCAATTTGAATAGTTTCCACACACAAGAATACTGATGCCTAATTTCAGCATCACTAAGTCTGCATCTCTAGTTTTCTAAAGAAAAACGTAATGAACTTCCCTTTCCCCCCCTCGCATGCTGTGAGGCACATTGTGTCATCAGGAGCAAATCAATGAAGCTCATCAGAATGGGACAAATGCCTCCATACTCAAGCCATTGGGCCAGAAGACAGAAATACTCAGCTGGAGTTTCCTTTTCTTTACAATTCTTTTGCCAATATAATGAAGTTTAATGCCTCTTTCAGGAAATTTGTCAATTTCCAATTGGATAAAGCCCAATCAATAACAGAAACCAATGCATCTTTGAAGCAGTCAATATATAGGTAGTTTTTGTCGAGTTTTCCCAAATTGGCTTAGGACACGTTAATTGAAGTTTGTGGTTTTTCGTGTTTACTTGATAGGAGACAGCGAGCAAACATGTTTTTGTATATTTTACGACCATTCGGGCTAGCAATTTTCTGGAGGGAGGAACAGTAATTAGATTTAATATGACCAAGGTTTTATAAGGAAAAGAAATGAAGCTTACTCTAACCAACTATTTAGCGGGTTGTAATGATGCGAGCGAATTAGTTACAATATGTACTGAGTTAACAAACTTTCAGAAAAGATTAGAGAACTGTCATTAAGCACAGGCTCTGGCTTATTTTTACCGGTTAGCCGCGTCAAGTTTCACAAGTTTTGTATAATACAGTAGTTTTGAACACAAATAGAAATAACAGTCTACTGCATGATTTCATGATTGCATCATTGAAGTTGATCCAAAATTTATTGTGTCGCCAAGTTTCAAATAAAGGGGGTAATGTCGCTTCGGTAGTTCTAATAATGGCCGCACTATTCTAACAAAGCGTCGGAACCGGAAATGATAGTACCGGCGCACCACCATTGTTAGAACTGCGGCCATTATTAGAACTGGCGAAGCGACGTCGCCCCATTTGTTCAAATACTACGGGTTACTACTTCAAACAGAACTATACAAAAAAAAGGACGTTAAGGATTATTACAGGATTTTATTGTTTTTAATCAAAAAGTTGAAGGAACGTATGTATAAAAAATACGATTTTTTTTTTTTTACTTGAAGGAAGTTGCACACGACTCATCATGAATTGTTCAAGATCACTTGAAACAGATTTAAAAAATTCAGAGAATCGTACTGGTTAAAAATTAAAGATATTTGTTTATGACTTCTAATAAAAGACGTACTGTAGTTGGTATTGAAAATTAGTGAAGAAAAGTATCATTATTTAAAGAAGTGAATCAAGACAAATACTCAAATAGACAAAAGTTTAAATCAAAGAAACTTTCTTTCTTTGAAGTATCAAAAATTAATGATTTAGTTTAAGTGAACGTTTTCTTACTATTGTACAACAAAGAAAAAAATGCACTCTTAAGCTAGTGAAACAATTTATTTGGTTACAGAAAGGGATGCTAAATAAGCAATAGTGCAGCACACGCCACTTCAACTTACCAGTTGCTTGAGGTCTGGTCATATACAAAATTTGCTACAGTTTCAGTGAACTAGGATGAACTAACCCCAGAAAAAAACTCATGAAAAAATGAAGTTATGTATTTTATATGAGAAGAATCTGTAAATAATTTATACCCCAACTTCATATGAAGTTATAGATTATTTCCAAACCCTAGAAAACTACTTAGTTCATCGATTTGATGTCACAAATGATATTTGTTAAAAAAGTTTCACAACAAATGCATATTTCAACTCAAGTGAACATGAAATGCATTAAACTGAACCGATAAAAAAAAAAAAAGTTAAAAGAGAAAAGAAAATCAATCAAATAAAAAAAAAATGCTACATGCACTTGGGATTTTTACACCTCATTCTACCACGTTTTTCTCTCCCTTGTGGTGATAATCGAAATTGAAAATTGCTATTAAAAAAGATGCCCACAATAAATTCACCGATGTACGATTTTACGTGGTATTTTTCCATCTGAATATTGACCACCAAACATATCCAATACTATAAAAAAAAAAAAAAAAAAAAAAACCGAGACATGCGCAGTTGGGCACGACCAAGAGAAATGGTTACAACGTATTGGGAAAAACATGAGAATAAATTTTGAGGGAATCTGCATTACATAAAATATTTTCTATTTCCGTTTGAAAAAGACATGTAAATATTATTCCGATTATTTATCGTTTTCCAATAACAAAAAGAAAATATTATTAGATAAGATGTAGTACAAGTTGACAGTAGTGGGACGGTTAATACGAAATTGGTTACATTTTTATGAGATTGACAAGATGAATGAAATGGAAGAAAGAGAGAAATTAGATGAAACGAAGTAGCTGTTGAAAGAAGATGGGCGACATGAAATTTAAGCAAACGACAAAACAGCTGAATAAATTCCAGAAGCAAAGTAGCGTTATGTCAAATGTGTCAACACCAATGTGGTTGAGAATTTATTGCAAAATGCACTTAGCACTGATTAACATTCTCCGTTTTATTTCTTTTCAAGTTCTATCACAAGATTTTTACACATATAACATTTTTGAAATAAACATTTTGTACACCTTGAAAAGTTTACCTCATTTGACAGAAAACCACTTGTTTTCAGTCAGTTGAACACTTTCATTTTGTAAGTGAAACGTGGCAGACGAAAGTGAAATTAAATTTCAAATACTTGATTGCAACAACTAACTGCAAACCCTCTTGTGTGTAATTATATGGGTTAGAGTCGCAGAGTGATGGTCACTTGCTGCTTCACAATTATACACCATAAACAAAATCAAAGGGTTAATTAACAGACGACATAGTTATTTGGGAACTCTGTCATTACAGCAGCATAAACAAGTGTGTAAGGAATTCTCTTGCTACCTATTATTATTACTCACCTAACAAGTAATTAAGGTTGCATGTCAAGAATCAGACATTCGATGCAACGGATAAAGTTGACGATAAAAAGAACGGTTAAGTAGAAAATTTAATTTTACTCATCTTATAAAATATTGAAAGGTGGAAAGATTAGATTTGTTATGTAATAAAACCGAGTTAGGATTATAACTCTATAGTTACGAGACATCCAATGAATTATGCTTTTATGACAGAAAATAAGAGCCGCCAATCAGAGTTCTTATGAATAATGCAAATGGATGTCAGTTTGCTCTCTCTCCGCTACAGCGGGTCTTTGAATTTTATTCTTCAAATATTCTACCCATCCATGGTAAATATACTTACAGTTAGTATAAAATAGTAATAAAAGTAAATAGGTTTCTATACTTTCTTATTTTTTAATCGAGAACAATGATGAGCATAGCTGACGAAGCCTTAAATTGGGTTTCGTTCTGTAGCGAACAACAGGGGTGGCTCTAGGCAGAGAAGGAATCGGTGGCCCTTTCGCCTGCCAATGTCAATATGGAATTTCTCTTTCTGTTTTATATCCAATATACATGTATATTGACGTGGGACCTTGCGGCCCCAGGGATTTGGTGGCCCTGTGCAGGGGCACAGTTTGCACATGCCTAACGCCGCCCCTGCGAACAATGCTGTGCGACAGCTAGGCATCAAAGACATGAGAGGACATTGAAAGTTTATATAATAACTATAAACCTAACGTACAAGTTCGAGGGTTTGGGCAACACCTTTGTGTGATATAACTGTCACCGTATGCTTATATCAACAGTTTTTTTCAGTGGTAAATGTAACGTTTAAGCATTTAAAAGGATTGCGCAAACTCAGTAATTACAATTATTAAGAAATAGGGGGTTATAAGGTCAGGCTTAGCAATTCAAATCGGGTTTTCGGTGTAAGGAAGCCACCTTGTTTTAAGCAATGTAGTTTATTAAGGCTACCTCAAGCTTTAATAGTTGTTTTTGTAATCAAAAATCGTACGTTCCAATTTGAATGCAAACTTTACACTATGTCCTAGTTTATTACTCTAAAATTGGTCTCGTTTTTCCCTTTTAAGAAGATAAATTTTGGGAATGATTTCCTTTAAGTCATGAATTCGGCAGATAAATATTTTTTTAAAATCGATTTTAAAAAAAGGATGAAATCGTAAACTAAAAAAAGTACTCAACTGAATATTCAATTTTAGAAAAAAAAATTAAGAAACTTTTTAAAAAAAAATAGTGCACAATCCAGGCCTACTAAACAAGAATTCATAAAAAATTTATAAATTCACAAGAAAATTGATCCATTAGTTTATTTATAATTGACAACTCCGAAACAAGTTTAGAGATAACCTAACGAGAAAAAGCAGACACCTGCTTATGGCTTAAATCATCCGAATCTCAAACCACTTACTACCAACAAAACGAGAGGGAAACAAATAGAAGGCAACGAAAAGAAGAGAGAATGGTAAAAGGAAAAAAAAAAAAGGTATAGCAACCTCAAAGCATCTTGACAAGGACCTTTTCCCAATAGCTTTCCAATCTCATGTTTCCTGTTGAACAGGGTGACACCTTTCCCGAGTGTGGATAGGGTAGATATAAAACCCACTTGCTCTACTGCCCAGATTAGGGGCAATACCAACGGATGTTGATCAATACAAGTAAAAATGTAATGGAATCGCTCTTGTCGTCAGAGGAAAACTCTTCAAATGACCGAAATCCTCACCATCTAACAACACAAAGAGGGGCGTGGGTAGAGTCAATTCATTTTTTTCTCTTCTTTTTCGGGTTCTCAAAGAAAAAATAAAAGTAAAGTCACTGCGCTATTATTTCCGAAAGTTTGTTATTCCTAATCAGATAGAATTTTTTATTATTTCGGGTTCGTCTCTGTTTTAAAGGGACACTCAACCCAAAAGACAAGTTGGGTTTAAATAAAAGATTGCAATCGTCTAATTACGTTTGCAATACTTAAATTTCTTAATTTTGAGCCGTAATTTAGTTTAAAACGAAAACATTCCATTTCTCTGGCCCAGCCAGACCACAACAATTGATCTCATTGGTTGGTTTAGATCACGTGATGGAATGTTTTCGTTTTAAACTAAATT
>JAQGAS010001706.1:0-16136 GCA_034686365.1 Pachymerium ferrugineum
CCCATGGCTAAATGTAGGTTTCAAAGAAAACTCACTCGACCAATTCAAATTCAACGCTCTGAACCGTGATTTCAAAATAGTGAAAATGTCAAAGACTTTTCTTTCTTATGTATAAAAAAACTTTTTCAACCCGTTTTAATTTGAATCTCAATTAGAGGGAATTCCAATACTTGATAATTACATCACGTGTTATGTTTATAATAGGCAGCTGCGTCCCCTTATGGAGAATTAATTGTGGTAATAATGAGAGAGTCTTCAGTCTTTGGTTTTTCCCCATTTCTTGTTATACCCATTTTTTTGCCCCTGACTTTTACAGTAACAATTCACGCTTACCTCCTTCAGTCAGATAATTCCAAGGTGGTTGTCCATTGTCCGATCCCCGTGCAGTAACTTTAAAAAAAAGTTAAAAATATCAATAAAATATTACATAAAACACCAACTAGAAATTAGTAATATCGAAAAAAATATTTTCACATCAAACAACAACCATTTTATCGCATCACAGAACTAGTCGTAAACTACAACATAAAAATTTGTAATACAAAAATTCCACTGACCATCCTAATGAATTCCCTACAAAATATATAAAAATAAGTCAAAATTAGATCAAACCACATTTGCACACATAAATTCAATATTGTGTCAATGATAGCAATTAACACCAAACCCCAAACACCAAACGAACTTTCACCAAAAAAATTCATTAAAAATCTCAAAAATAACATAACGTACAGGTGAATCTTGTTAAAATCACTCACCAATAAAGATCGCCACAACCGCTACCGGTATCCGAGCCTCCATGCAGCGTGTACCGGCAGGAGAAAAACCTGCCGGCAAAATCTATCGGTAGATATAGCTACCGAACAGAGGCTGCCAACACTTGTGGACGGCAACGGGAGCAAACCGGTTTGACAGTCAGTTGAGACTAAACTCATCTAGACGCCATCAGGTGCGCTCCGCGGGGAAAAAAGATTAATTGAGCTTGTAATGCGTGTCTTATGTAAGAAATAGGTAAGAATGATTGGGGTTTGTTAGAAGACCAAGCTTTTTTTGAGAATAGTACTATTAGTTTGTAAATATCGATATTAGTTATGGTTCCATAGATGCCAAATTATATTTTTATTTCGTTATTTTCTTGTTAAAGGTATATTTAAAGGTTGGTGAGCACGTAAAAGTATTTTGAGTGATAGGTTAAAAGGTGTAGTTTCAGTGATGAGGATGATGATGGAGAGATGAAGGCCGAATTGATTCGTAGCAGCTTCCTAGTTCGCAGTTGGGACAGGAAAAATGTCTGGATAAGTTTGGTTGAGTGAAATAGATCTTGACCTCGACAAGAAGTTATCATCCGATAAGAGTGGAGGAAATTGATATTTTTTAAATGTTTTTTTTAAAAAAAACAACTAATTGGATATCTAATCAGGGAAATAATCTGTACGGAAAATATTAAAGTTTCTTTCCATTTCCGTTTTTACTTTTAAAAGTGTTAAATAAATTAAAATTGTGCACTTACCGGTGATGAGAAGAAGAGTTTGTAAAATGTAAAATAGTTTTGAAGACATGCCGTGAATAGGTCGCGGGTCGTATGTGGTGGGTGCGGAGGCGGTTGTGATCCCTTTTCAATGTTTGAGAGGCCAATTAAAGGCCAGGTGGGCGGCGCACATCTCTAAAAACACATAAAATGATCAAATTGAAGATGTGACATGTGAAGATTGGTTACCCGAATCGTTGAAAAATGAGGGTGATTCAATGAGAAAAGTATAGTATTTTTGTTACAGGAAGAGTTTGATCGGTTCGTTGTTGAAATGAAGGTTTTGCATCGTTGGGTTTGAATTTTGCCAAATCGGTTAGGAATTGCGCGATTAAATTTGATAAGATACTGAAATAAGGATGTCGAAGCACGCGTTAATTTTTCACTAAGGCAGACCCGTACGACTCCTTGGGCAGACGACGCGATCGGAGTTGTGATTAGCGACATCTTGTGACGCAATTTTAATTACTCAAATTTAAATTTTCATATTACTAAAAGTCCCCAAATTTGCTTTTTAAGAATTAAAAGATTTCGTAAAATAATCTTCCAACCTTTTATCCATTTATAATCTGTTTAAAAATTTAAAAATACACAAAATTGTAACTTAACTAAATTGTTGGCGAGAAATTGGCTAAATAGCTTCTTTGGAACCAAATTGTTTCTAAAGTGAGACTAAAATTACTTCTTTCCCACATTCAGTTCACTGCCAAAAACTTTAATCAAAACGTTGAAAATGTAATATCGCCCGTAGATGGCGCTTTACATCAATCAACATGGCGATGTACACAACAAGCATGTACTCTGCATGCAATAAACTACGCTTCTGCCGCCTTCTTGTCAAAATTAATAAGCAAGTAATCTCATACAACCAATGTTTATATCTACGATCAGCCACGCAAAATGATCAAAGTCAAATACGAGAATCCCAACTTGAAGATGATGACACCGATTTTTTTGGAATTATAGAGGGCAAGGGAGTGAAAGATGTGTCGACACACAAGAATAGAAAAGAGGACCCTTTCATAAAATATGAATATTTAATGCGGAAACCCGCTGAGGATAAAGTGTACGTTACAACATTCGGTACTATCAGATTCGATGCCGACAATAAACCCAACTCTGATCCTCATCCAAGGCCAGAGTTTGATACTATAAAAGAAGAAACATATGACAAAATAACTCGAAGCAAACGGGCGGAACAGAAAATTAAAAAAAATGACGAATATTCTGGCAGGCAATACAAGGAAAGAAGTACAAGAAAGACGAGTGACAACGAGTTAATAAGGGACGAGACTGAAAATAGAGTTGCGCAAAGTAACTATGTTGACGAAATGTATTTTGGTAATGCAATTGACGTTGCGCAGAACAACACAAATACAGAAAGTATTGAGAAAGAACAGATGTCAGAACAGATGTCAGTAACGCATGATGAAAAAAGAAAGAGTGATGGACAAGGAAATTACATTGACCACTTGTATTTCGGAGATGTCGAAAGACAAAATAAATTAAAAAACGCCGGTTCAAGTGAAATTGGATTTGGCAGTGGGAAGGAGCTTGATCAGCTCAAATTTTTGGGTGACCAGGAAATGAGTTACGTTGATCAAATGTATTTTGGGAGTAAGAAAAATGAAGAGAAAAACGACACAAATGTCAACGAATTAAATCGTAAATTGGAGGAAGAAAGTGAAGTATTCGGGACCGTGAAACAAAAGGATAAAAAAATTAAATCAAAGGAAGTTTCTTTGGAAGTTGTTGAAAAATATGAGCAAAGAGAAAAGAGTACTACTGCCCGACAATTTCTTGACGAACGGACTAAAAACGTGAATGCTAAAGTTGACGAGTCTGTTCTAAATAACGTGAAATCTGATACGAAACACGAGGCTAAGATTAATGAAGCTGAAAGTAAGAAAAAATCACGGGTGAAGAAAACCGAACAGAAAACAGAAGACATTAAGAAAACTACAGTAGAAGTTGATAGCAAATACGAGGAACCCGAAAAGAAAACAGCGCGCCAACATCTAATACAACTAAGAAATGAAAAAGTTAAAAAAGATATCGAGCAAGGTACACCCACCTTATACAATTTGTTGTTTTCACTTGGATTCAGTTACGTTTGGATCTTTTTAGGCCGTGTCGTTTCTCAAGTGATTGATTTGAATGCGCAGCCCGAGTATGAAGTTTTCAATGTTCTGAAAAATAGCGTCATTTATAATGATAGTAAGAAATTAATTAATGATTGATTTTTGGTTATTTACTTCTTTCAATTCTATACAAGGTGACGTTGTAGCTATTAACAAGCCGTATGGTTTGCCTTGTCAACAAGGTAAGAAAAGTTTCAATTAATTAATACAGAAATGTAGAAAACTATCTTTTAGGTGCAAAGCATCGTCACATGTTACTACAATTTTTACCTGAATTGGCAAAACATGTTAATGCAGACGAATTGTATCCAGTTCATCGACTGGATGCGGGTACAACGGGGGTCCTTTTATTGGCTAAGTAAGAGATGTGATTGAAACCTTTCACAAAAACAAAAAAACTTATTTTGGTAAATTTAGAACAGAGAAAATGTCTCATTACCTAAAATCATTATTCAAAACACGAAAATTAACGAAAACGTATTGGGCAATCACGAAAGGAGTTCCTGATCCACCTGAAGGTGAATAAAAAAAAAGATAATAAAAAAGAAATAATTAATAACCCGTAATTACATTTTACTTTCTTTTAAAGGGATGATAAATATACCTATCGCGGAGGGAACCATTCTTGGTCGTGCCAGAAGGGAATTGCAACCCGATTACAACCAAGTGACTAAAGTAGTTCTTAAAAAATCCTCCAAATCCTCACAAGAGGCAAAAACAGAATACAAAACGATTTCGCAATCTGGAAATGCAGCTTTAGTTGAACTAGTTGCCCATACAGGTAAAATATAGTAAACCAACTGAAATAAAAACAAATTTACCATTTCTTCAATTATATAGGAATAACCCACCAATTGAGGGTTCACCTCGGTTTCGGCTTGGGCTGTCCCATTCTTGGAGATCATAAATACACGTACATCAAAAAACTAGCACCTCAGAAATTGTCAGGCGATATGCTAAAAAGATTAAATATCCGTCAAAGTAAAGTGCGAGACTTACCTATTCATTTACACGCACGTTCAGTCATCATTCCCGAACTTATTGATGGACGAAATGTGTTCATAAAAGCTGACTTATCTAAACATTTTCGCTGGGCAATGCAAAGATTAAAATTACATAAAGAATAAAAATTAATGGAATATTTTTAATGTGGTCTTTTCTTTTGCATGAATGATTTTTTTTCTTGAAGGACACTCTTTTTCACAAATACGTTCAAAGCAGCCGAAATAAAACTGGAGCACTCGTAACAAAACAAATATTCATATTACAAAATTAAAAAAATTATTTCTCTTTGCAACGGTAATTCACTTTGACAACAACAATACGTTAACGTGTTAGAATTAAAATTAATCGTACTATAATAACAGAAAATATTTACCCTGCTTAATTCTCATTATATTGGTCCACTTACAGTAAACGGAATTTTTTCTACTCAAACTGCAAAGTAAAAAAAAAATATGAACCACGAATCTTAATGAAAAATCTTATTTACAAATTAATCCCATCACAACCCTTAAAGTAACCAGCAATACCACATTTAAAATATCGTAAATAAATTTGTTTTCCAAGTGGGCCCATAAAAAAATAACACTCCAATGCGTATTATGCATAGTGTTGAATGCACTTGCTATTTTGCTGCGAATGACGCTGAATCACAGATAGAAATCAATTAATTAATTTTTCTTATTATTTTCCACATTCGGGTTTGTCAGTTTGAGCAAGCTTAAAAGCCCTGTGGAGATGCAGCATGAAAAATAATCACATCAGACTAAACTAAATGACAAAACTATATTAAGTAGACGTCTTTTTTTCTATGTACAGTCGTCTAAAAATATTAAGGGGCAAAAACTAAGGAATGCCAAATTTTTCCACTTTGTACAACTGTGTGCTAAAGAGGCGTTGCCTCTAAAATAAAGTTTTCATCGAACACAGGTGAAGGGCTAGCCACGGGCGAGTTCACTCGATAATCATGGCTTCCTTCACTAATTGTCCTGAGCATCGGTGGCGGGTGGTGAGTGTCGGGTGACAAACCTTCTGGAGGTGTGGAATCGGAGGAAGACGATGATCGTGTTGTGTAATTGTATATTTCATTAGTTAACTCTTCTGGAATTTCACTATTTGATTTTAAGTGAGATGCTAAACATTTCAGCCAATCTGACGAAGTCTCAAACGGAGGTCTAGTACCGATATTTAAATTACTCATTATACATGAAAACTAATTTTTTTTTTCAAATACCTCTTTTCAGGATCAAGGTCGCAACACAGGAAGGCAATTCTATAAAAAGGCTCCGGACATGTCGCACAAAATTTCTCTTTGTATACAACCATATTAAGCCCGAATTCTGACGTCCTCGGTAAGTAATCAGGATCAGCTTGAACTCGGCCAATAATCTAAATGGAGAATTTTAAATTGATTTTATTTCAATTACTTCAAAATTTCGTTTATTTCAACCTCGCAAACGACAATTCCAAAGGAAAATACATCGACTTTTTCATCGTATTTTTTTCCTTTCATCATTTCAGGCGCCATCCAGTAAGGGTTACCAACAACTGTATACCGTTTTTTCCTTTCATATTTCCGTGAACATCTTTTACCAAACCGATTTCTTTTTTCCACGTGACCATCGGACATAATTCTTGCCAATCCAAAATCAGCTACTACTACACTCCTATCTTCCCTTACGAGACAATTATGCGAATTTAAATCCCGGTGTATAATATTCATGGAATGTAAATAAGCCTAAACAGAATGTAAATGAAAACTATTAATAAAAACGAATTATGATTTTGAAATTCTTACCATTCCAAAGGCAATATCTCTTGCAAAGCGTACTCTTTGATCCCACGGTAGAGGCTCATTTAAGTTATGTATTATTTCTTTTAAAGTTCCACCACTAATATATTCAGTAACTAAGTGAAGTTTTTTGTCTTTGTATAAGACACCAATGAATCTTAGTACGTTACTGTGGTTAAGACTTTTAAGTACAGCAACCTAATTTGTAAAAAGATTTTAATATAATTATTCTTTAAAAAAAAGTTTGATTCCTACTTCTTTAAGAAAATTTCTTTGTGCTTCTTCATCGACCCTGTACAATTCTTTTAGTACCATTACTTCACCGGTTTCACGATGTGTGACCTTACAAAATTAAAATTATTTTTTAATTTCTTGTCTTTTCAGTATTATTTTAATTTTAATTACCTTAAAAACCTGCCCAAAAAACCCTTTCCCTAATAATTCTCCCTGAACTAAGTCAGAAGCGCGAAATATTCGATGATTTTTCGGTTCCATTCGGAATGATTTCGTCCTAGCTAAATCATACGGCGTTTTGCCGCTTTCGGGGCTTGTCCTAATGAAATAAATACATTTAATAAATTTATAACTTTATTAACTAGTAAGTGAAATAAATTACGCTTCTAAAAGACGTGGTAAAGATGACGCTCGTTCTTTATTTCCTGAGGTTCTTTTAAGTTGGCGACTGCGGCTGCTTGACGAACTACAATGTGAGTCATCTTTTCTATGAAATAATCGTTCACGTGGTGGATCTCGTTTTACGGGTAAGGAAAGTGGAAATGACCGTTGGCGAGCAAGTGAATTCGGATCATGTTCTATTGTAAGTTGTAGCACTTTATTTGTTGTACGAATTAACTCTTCTATCTAATTTAAAGAAACATTAAATTTAATACTTAAATAAACAAAACAATTTCATTTTTTTTTTTTTTTTACTTCATTGAGGGATTGATCTTTAAGTGGAGTACCGTTAACTTCGAGGATTTTATCACCGATATGAAGTGACATCAAATCTGGGTTGACATCGAGTCTAAAAAAAATTAATTTTCTGTAATAACAATAAAATAACATTAAAACAGTTTATTCCTTTACTCGGAAATGTGAAATCCCCGCGTCAATCCTTGTTTGACAGAAATTCCTCTTCGGTCATCCAGAGAAAGTTTAATCCCACGTTGGCAATCAGGAGTCGCTGGAATCTCTACCAACTGAATGGAATGAGGTTGTTTTACAAATGGAGACTTTTTCTTTGACGGTTGCATTTGCCGTTTAAAACAAAGGCCACTAATAAAAATAATTTTAATCTACGATTCAATTCAATTTCAACCATTTGTCATTTACCAATAGAGCTTAGACCGCTCAACTAATGCGTATGATTCACCATCGCCTATGTAACTACCACAACTTGTACAATGGAAGCATTCAGGATGAAATTTGTGATCACCAGCAACCTAGATATTAAAGCATTTCGTAATAAAACTTGAGTGAAAATATTTTTTAATTCTTACCATGACAGGACCCGTAATAAATTCACCACAGTCTTGACAAGCTTCACCAAACTTGGACCAATAATCCCGGCGACAAAATAATAGTCCTTCCCTTTCGAAATACCAGTTAGACAACGAAACATCACAGACGGAACACCTATAAGGAAAATATTTAACTTTCAGTTTTAATTACATTGTAGTCTTCCGTTATATCCTTGAGATTTGATTAAATTTCGCAACAACGGATGATTACGTTTAATTGAGATAAGTGTTCGTTGTGAACAAACCTTGTAAAACAAAATACTCGGAACAGACGTGGGAAGTGAAAACCTACCTGAAGCATTCCTTGTGCCACTCTGAGTTAAGTGCTTGTAAAAATTCTTCATCTTCTATGGCATTCAAACATCCGCCACATATGGATACATCCTCTACGAGATAATATATTTGATTATTAGTTTACTTATTGGTACAATTAACTCAAGTGTAAAAGTGTTTACCGTCGGCGTCAAGAGATGAAGCGTCCTCCATGCTACATGTCCATAACCATCCAAAAAAATGACCGATTACCGATATTTTTGCAAGTTAAGGCGATAATATCGATATTTTTTCAAGTTTAAGCGATAACATCGGAGTCGATATTTTGTTGCGCGAATATTAATAGGAGGAATAAAAAAGTGATGGTTTTATTGATAGTTCAATTTTCAACAAAATAGAGGATATTGTAACTAAATGATCGAATACATATCCATTAAATCTTAATAAAACCTGAAAACGTCACCACTGCGCCATCTATGGCCAATATCCTAAACCAAATTCAAAAACAAATTTACATTTTTTTATACATTTATCAAGAATAACTACAATTTTTGCTTAAACTGTAGTACAATACATCGAATTATAAACTTCATAAATCTTTTACTCCTAAGTAATAAAGATTACATAAAATATTTACTCATATGCATATTCATCTGTGGAGGAATAATTAAAATATTGAATCACACACCCAGTTTATTTTCCTACCGTCAAATGAATAAAGCAAATCGTGTAAATCTTCTTTGGGGGGCGTATTTTTCGGTTCTTCTGGGATAGGTATGGCAACTAAAGAGTAAACCGTAATAAGAATAATATTATACCAAATGGTATTACATAGTTACGAAGGGTTGTTATTTCCTCATTCGAGTCTTTTTCGTCTTGGTCTGGTTCAGACTTTGGCTTAGTAACAAACCAGTGAATTCCAAATACAATAAGGCAAATTATTACAGCAATCAATGCAATAACTATCATCGCCAAAAGAACCTTCTTAAATCTAAATTAGAATTCAATAAAAGTAACAATTTACTTCTTACAGACATATTATTTTTAACCGTTTTGAAAAAGGATGCTCATAATTACGTTCGGTTTCCTCTGGAAATGGTCTGACAACAAACATAGCTGCAACAATGTCATTAATCGTCACATAGGTTTTAATCCGTCAATAATACAATCCGTCATTCGTCGTCAGATGTTAAGTGTCATTGTAAGTCAACGACACGAAAAAAATAAATGTAAACAGTTGCTTCCATGTTTTAGAGATACATTTCATACTTTCTAAAAATCACATCATAAATGTACGTACGGTAGTTGCATTTTTTCCAGGATAACTGTGCGAATGCAACTTTTACTGTACCAAACAGCGTCCGTACGTAAGGTATCAGTTAGCATTGAGAAAGCATAATTTGTGACGTAAAACGTGCGTACGGTAGATAGATAGAAAAATAGAAAATTCAAATCGTACCTAATTTTCATAAAACGTATCCGGTTAGGTTTGCAATTGTACTGGTTTGTTGCGCTTACCGTACCCACTCTACATGCATCCAGTCAAATCCAAGGTTGAACGAGCATTCGGTATACCAAATGCTCGTTCAACCTTGGTACAAATCTGTACCTAGGAGTTTGCACATTAATTCGTTTACGTTTATAGAGTGTATTAATTAAAGCCGCTACATATTCCCGAAATGAAACATCGTAAACGAATAAACCCGTCTCGAAAAGATAATGAAGAGATGAAGTTTTAACTTTACAAGGAATATAATTTCGAAAAAGAGCGACAATTAGTACAAATCCATTTTAAACTATGGTCTTAATTTACACTTCAAGTAGTTTTCAATACAATATAAAATTTTGTTTACAAAATAGGCTTGCGGTCAGAAGGAACAGTGTAAGACTGATCATACGCTGGAGGTGGTGGCTCATAATAATTAGCTGGATTAGGATTTTGGTAGAAACCTTGTGCAGGCGGAGGTTGTGACTGATATGCTAGCCCCGTTGCTTGATAATTAGTTGGGTATTGTCCTGAATTTACGGGTGGGTAGGGCTGATTAATGACGACACCAGAATTAGTAATTTGGTTTTCGTAACAACAACAGCAACTGCAAAGTTTTGCACAATCGATACCAGAGATTGTAACATCAATAGCCGCCATTAATAGAGATATAATTAAAATAAAAAGAAAATAGTTCCCGTACGGTTTTGTGCAGTATTGACAATTTTCGACAAAATAAAATGAAGGATCTTGACAAGCATAATCACAATCCGTGCTAATGTCGCTCCAAAGAATGATGTCAACAATTATAACTGGTAAAGTAAACAATAGAGAACCTACAATTCCCATTCCAAGACTAGACATCATCAAACAACGTTGTTGATTATTGCCGTTTCCACCGGTGTAAGTCAAAATTCCGAGAACAAGATGGTAAATCGCGCCGATAATTCCACAAATGGGGGTAGCGTCTAGTCGGATATTGGGAATATACGCTATACTTATGCCCAATAAAAAAATACTTAATCCGGATAAAATGACACCTTTAAAGAAAAAAATTTTAGATTTTGTTTTTTAAATCGAATAATACAAACTCTTACCTAAAATCAAGTGCGACTTTGACCTGTTATCATGAATATTAGCCTAAAAAAGTCACGTATAAGATGGTTATAATAATGTAAGTATACGAGAAAGTTAACCTGTGTCGGGGGTAGCTGGTACGGAGAAGACATCTTGCCTAATATTCTTTAATTGCAGACAAAGTAATATAAAATTAAAAACGTTTTGACACCTTCTAGTTTAGATATGAATAAAACTTTATCTTATCTTTAAGGAGGAGTTGAGTGATCATTGCACAATTGATCAATTTATTTCAACAATAGAAATAAAAAAAAATTATTAAAAATTGATAAAAGTAATTATTATACAAAAAGGACTGAAATTACAATCAAATTACATCTAATTATAATTTTGCGGCACATGCTGTCCAGCCTGGGTATTGTAAATTACCGGATTACTTGGCGGCGGAGGTTGTGATCCGTTAAAAACTTGGGAAATTAGGTGCATTTAGGGGAGGGTACATTTGATGATATTAAGGTGCAGTTGGTGGCACCGGATTTGTAGTCACCAATGACGTAACAGCGTAATTTGGATGTGAGGGTATTGCATTTTGTGAAGTGGGCGGTCGAACTACATATACCTCATTTACATTACTGGGTCCATCACAACAACCGCAACAACCGCAAATTCGAACTCCAACCACAATAGATATAATTAAATCAAATAAAGCTATAAACGAAGCTATTACAATGATAGGTAGTAAAGTAGATGCACCGTCCCCTATACTACAAATTTTTTTGCATTTTATCAATTCAGACCAATTGTCGTCCCAAAAATTTGATATGTGATTGGTTTGCCAACAAGGCCAACACTCATTCTTAATACTACCCCAATCAATAGCACAGGTTATAAAGAAGGGAATTAGAAAGGCTATCAGTCCAACTAAACCCAGATTGACACAACGGACAACAAGTCGAAGAAACCGTATGACGTTGGAACCTGCTGTAATTGTAATGATGCCGAATATGATGTGGTAGACGCCAACTACTACACCAAGTACGAACGAAGTGACGACACCATAACCGCCAATATTAACGCAACACCACAAGAAGAAAATTAAACTGCATAACAATAGTGGAATTCCTAGAAAGAAAAAAAAATTAATTGTACCGTCAAGAATTTGCATCGTTTCAAAATGTGTTATTACCAAGACCAAAAAGGGGCCAGTATCTTGTAGGTTGTGATCTCTGCTGAGAATTTAGAAAAGATTAAGAGTAATTTGGTTGTAATTGTCTTTACTAAATGTAGAAATACTAAACCTGCACAAGAATGATACAAGAAGATGATACATGAGAGGTATTCATAATGACGGTATTTTGTTTTGTTTCCTTCAAACCCAATAAAATTTCTTTTTGTTGCGCAGGTTGCCAATATAACTAGTATTCTAAAAGATAAAATTTTGTAATTAGTAATCTAAGTTGCCATGGTTGCAATGGTTGTGTATTTATTTTGTGATAATAAGAAATATTTTGGTATTTTAAAGTAAAATCTATCACCAGATGAACCTTGACTTTATTAATTCCAACTTTTCAACACGTTTTATATAGATTTATGATATTTTGTAATCTGTTATTTTTAATACAAATTTTAGCAGAAGTTGAAATGTGTTATTGACGTTAATTGACGTTGTTATCGACGTCAATATAACGTCAATGTATATGAAAATATGAAGGATCAGTACACAAATGTTTGATAGCAATTTCTAATACACGTTTGAATCTACAGGCGAAATATAAGAGCGAAACTTAGATTGTCTATCTTCATCTCAGTCGTTAAAAAATTTTAAAAATTGATAAAAATAATTATTATGTAAAAAGAACATTACAGTCTTGAAATTACAATCAAATTACATCTAATTATAATTTTGCGGCACATGCTGGTGTCCAGCCTGTGTATTGTAAATTACCGGATTACTTGGCGGCGGAGGTTTTGATCCGTTAACAACTTGGAAATTAGGTGCATTTAGGGGAGGGTACATTTGATGATAATGAGGTGCAGTTGGTGGCACCGGATTTGTAGTCACCAATGACGTAACAGCGTAATTTGGATGCGAAGGTATTGCATTTTGTGAAGTGGGCGGTCGAACTACATATCCCTCAGTTACATTACTGGATCCATCACAACAACCGCAAATTCGAACTCCAGCCACAATAGATATAATTAAATCAAATATAGCTATAAATGAAGCTTTCAAAATGAGGGGTAGGAAAGCAGTTGTAACGTTATTCCCGGCCTCAATACAAATTTTGTTGCATTTCTTCACTACAGGCCAATTGTCGTCCCAAGAATTTGATATGGGGAAACTGCACCTCCAACACTCCCTACTAATACTACTCCAATTAACAGCACCGGTTATAAAGAAGGAAATTAGAAAGACCATTAGTCCAACTAAACCCATAATGATACAACCGATAACGAGTGAACGAAACCGTGTGACGTCTGAACCTGCTGCAATTGCCATGATGCCGAATAGGATGTGGTAGATGCCAACTACTACACCAACTACGTAAGAAGTGTAGCCACCATAACTGCCAATATTAGCGCAACACCACACGAAGAAAATTAAACTGCATAATGATAGTGGAATTCCTAAAATAAGATATTAATTGCGTCAAGGATTTGTATCGTTTCAAAATGTGTTATTACCAAGAGTATATAGAAATAACATTTCTATATACTCTTGTTATTACCAAGACCAAGAAGGGGCCAATATCTTGTAGGTTGTAATCCCTGCTGAAAATTTAGAAAAGATCAAGAGTGATTTGGTTGTGCTGGTCTTTACTCAATGTAGAAATACTATACCTGTACAAGATTGCTGATGATGCATGAGAGGAATTCATAATAACGGTATTTTGGTTTCCTTCAAACCCAATTAAATCTCTTTTATGTTTGCTGCGCAGGTTGCAATATGGTTTTCTAAAAGATAAAATTTTGTAATTAGTAATCTTAGTTGCCATGGCAGATATGCTTGCCCCGTTGCTTGATAATTAGTTGGGTATTGTCCTGAATTTACGGTTGTGTATGGCTGATTAATGACGACACCAGAATTAGTAATTTGGTTTTCGTAACAACAGCAGCAACTGCAAAGTTTTGCACAATCAATACCAGAGAACCTACAATTCCCATTCCAAGACTAGACATCATTAAACAACGTTGTTGATTATTGCCGTTTCCACCGGTGTAAGTCAAAATTCCGAGAACAAGATGGTAAATCGCGCCGATAATTCCACAAATGGGGGTAGCGTCTAGTCGGATATTGGGAATATACGCTATACTTATGCCCAATAAAAAAATACTTAATCCGAATAAAATAACACCTTTAAAGAAAAAAATTTTAGATTTTGTTTTTTAGATCGAATAATACAAACTCTTACCTAAAATCAAGTGCGACTTTGACCTGTTATCATTAACATTAGCCTAAAAAAGTCACATATAAGATGGTTATAATAATGTAAGTATACGAGAAAGTTAACCTGCGTTGGGGGTAGCTGGTACGGAGAAGACATCTTGCCTAATATTCTTTAATTGCAGACAAAGTACTATAAAATTAAAAACGTTTTGACACCTTCTAGTTTAGATATGAATAAAACTTTATCTTATCTTTAAGGAGGAGTTGAGTGATCATTGCCCAATTGATCAATTTATTTCAACAATAGAAATTAAAAAAAATTATTAAAAATTGATAAAAATAATTATAATACAAAAAAGACTGAAATTACAATCAAATTACATTTAATTATAATTTTGCGGCACATGCTGGTGTCCAGCCTGGGTATTGTAAATTACCGGATTACTTGGCGGCGGAGGTTGTGATCCGTTAAAAACTTGGAAATTAGGTGCATTTAGGGGAGGGTACATTTGATGATATTGAGGTGCAGTTGGTGGCACCGGATTTGTAGTCACCAATGACGAAACAGCGTAATTTGGATGCGAAGGTATTGCATTTTGTGAAGTGGGCGGTCGTACTACATATCCCTCAGTTACATTACTGGATCCAGCACAACAACCGCAACAACCGCAAATTCGAACTCCAGCCACAATAGATATAATTAAATCAAATAAAGCTATAAACGAAGCTATCACAATGACAGGTAGGAAAGTAGATGCACCGCCCCCTATTCTACAAACTCTGTTGCATTTTATCATTTCAGACCAATTGTCGTCCCAATAATCTGAATTGTGATTGGTTTGCCAACAACGCCAACACTCACTCTTAATAGTACCCCAATTAATAGCACCGGTTATAAAGAAGGTAGTTAGAAAGACTATCAGTCCAACTAAACCCAGAATGACACAACTGACAACAAGTCGACGAAACCGTGTGACGTCGGAACCTGCTGTAATTGCAATGATGCCGAATGTGATGTGGTAGACGCCAACTACTACACCAATTACGAAAGAAGTGTAGCCACCATAACCGCCAATATTAACGCAACACCACAAGAAGAAAATTAAACTGCTTAACAATAGTGGAATTCCTAAAAAAAAAATTAATTGTACCGTCAAGAATTTGCATCGTTTAAAAAATGTGTTATTACCAAGACCAAAAAGGGGCCAGTATCTTGTAGGTTGTGATCCCTGCTGAGAATTTAGAAAAGATCAAAAGTGATTTGTGGTTGTACTTGTCTTTACTCAATGTAGAAATACTATACCTGTAAAAGATTGGCTGATGATGCATGAGAGGTATTCATAATAACGGTATTTTGGTTTCCTTCAAACCCAATTAAGTCTCTTTATGTTTGCTGCGCAGGTTGCAATATGGTATTCTAAAAGATAAAATTTTGTAATTAGTAATCTAAGTTGCCATGGTTGCAATGGTTGTGTATTTATTTTGGTGATAATACGAAATATCTTGATATTTTCAAGTAAAATCTGACTCACCAGATGAACCTTGACTTTATTAATTTCAACTTTTCTACATGTTTTATACAGATTTATGATATTTTGTAATCTGTTATTTTTAATACAAATTTTAGCAGAAGTTGAAATTTGTTATTGATGTTTATTGACGTCAATATAACGTCAATATACATGTGAAAATATGAAGAATCAGTACACAAATGTGTGATAGCAATTTCTAATACACGTTTGAATGTACAGGCGAAATATAAGAGCGAAACTGAGATTGTCTATTCTTCACCTGCCGTCATTAAAAAATTTTAAAAATTGATAAAAATAATTATTATACAAAAAGAACATACAGTCTTGAAATTACAATCAAATTACATCTAATTATAATTTTGCGGCACATGCTGGTGTCCAGCCTGGGTATTGTAAA
>JAQGAS010001707.1:0-16126 GCA_034686365.1 Pachymerium ferrugineum
AAAACTGACTGAAAGCGAAAATTTCCGACTCTGACATTTTCCTTTCCTGTAACCAGTCTTAACTATACAGAACCTCAAAGTTGGGCAACATCAAAAGTTCCATCCTTTATACCCCTCAAGTCCAAATTTTTCCAACTACCCAACAAAATACCCTTCATAATAACTTCATAAATCTGAACAAAACTCCTAAAACCTTTTAAAAGAAAAATCCCCTTATTTCATATCGATTTCAATCACTGGAGTGGTACGAACCTCTTTTTTAAAAAAAAAACAACCCCAGGTTATCTCTCTTTAATAAAATCAGTTATAAACCTATATAACCCGAGATGACTTATCTATCACATTACTAGCTTCAAGGTGTACGAAAAGACAAGTTTGACCTACTAACTTTGCCCACATTTTAATTCCCCATAGGACCCAACGATGTTTTCCTACAAAAGATGTTAAAGACACGACCCTAGTGGCATCAATGACGTGCAACAACGCTCTCTTTGAATACGAACGACCTTGTACTATTGGTTTTCTATTCAGCAACAGCTTTAAGGGAACCGTCACTGAGTGGCGTGTAAAAGGGTTTTTGTGCACTGAAACTTTCAGGAAAATTGGGTTGTTGTGTCGAGTTTCGATCTTGTTTGTCACTATGATTTAATTATTTGGTGGGAAAGAGTGTAGGGTATTGTCTTATGGGAGTTTGTGACATTAATGATGTGATTGGCATGTTTGGCAAGGGTTTTAAAGGGTTTCTTAGACGTGTTTCTTAGTGGTATGTTGAGTTGTTGGAAAAAGTGATTTGAGGGGATTAAAGAAATTTATGGGTTTGTTTAGGGTTAATTGGCATGTTCAGGTTGAGATTTAGAGTGATATGGATGGGTCAATTTTTAAAGATTAGATTTTAAATGTCAATCAATTTTATTGATTTACATGCCAAAAAGAGTTTTATTCAAAAATGTTCACACTTGAGTCAGCCCAAATTTCAAATGTCGAAAGTTATTATATATGCAGTCAGTCATAATTTTAAATATTAAAAATTGAGTCACTTTACAATTTCCTAAAATTTAGCAGATTCAAATTTGGGTAATTCAATTTTTGAATTTTAATTGAACTGCTTCAATTCAAAATGATCAAAATTAATAACCAAAATTGAGCCAATTCAAACATTGAACTGGCCAACTTAATTTTTGAATGCCAAAACTGAACTGTTTCAATTCAAAAATGACCAAAATTTGATCCAACTCAATTGAAAATGACCAAAAATTGACCCAACTCTACTTAAATTGCCCAAAACTTGACCCAATTCAATTGAAAATGCTAAAATGACCCAATTCAATTGAAAATGCTAAAATGACCCAATTCAATTGAAAATGCTAAAATGACCCAATTCAATTGAAAATGCTAAAATGACCCAACTCAAATTTTAAAATTGGATCAGTTTCAACTCCAAATTGAGCCATCTGATATTTTTGTCCCTAACTGGTCAAACCTCATATCTTTACTCAATTCAATTGAACTCTACTTTCACTCCCACAACTTTCAAAGTATAAAATTTAATTGTAATTCTGCCACTAAATAGAATCTACAAATATTAAACCCATCCCTATCCCAAACTCCCTTATAACCTCATAAAACCTTCCTTCCCTTAATTACTTCCATTACAGATCTCACTTAAAACCCATTCCCTGCAGATGACACTAATGCAAAAACTCCACTTAAACCCAACATCCAACTCCACTTACTTCAAATTGCCACAAAACCAAGCCTCATTTATAACACAAACAAAAATGTCGACCAGCCACTGCTTTAACATAACTATGTAAAGCTTTTGACTGTGCATCCTTAGCTTTGCCTTTCCCATCCCAACCATTTGTCAAGACTGATGAATAAATAATACCCATTGACGTCATTAAACTCGTGATAGGATTGTAAACAAGAGTGGAAACCGCCCTTGAGAATTTCAAGAATTACTTAACCAGACTTAGAAACCTCTCATTTAAATATCAAATGCGACTGATCTCTGTTATTGTGATTAACAAAAGATGAATTGTAATTTTTGATTTAAAGTCTGCCATGTTTTGCTTTTATATGCCTACAAAGATCAAACTCATCCATTAAACATTCGTGACACCTGGTGACAAAACTGTCAAGGCAAATGTGACATGCAATGTAACACAGCTTCTCTGAGTCTAAAGTGTCCTGTAATCAACACCACGCATAAGTTGGATCAACTACAACTGGAGATGTTTAATCTGAACCATGAGTAATTACTAAAGGAAATAAAGTTGCTACATTTGAGTCAAATCTACTCAAAATTGAATCAAACTTATTCAAAATTGAGTTCAGTGTACTGAAAATTGAGTCAAATGTTTTTAAAATTGAGTCAGCTCAAATCAAAATTGAATCAAATTTATTCAAAATTGAGGAAAGTGTACTGAAAATTGAGTCAATGACTGAAAATTGAGTCAAATGTATTAAAAATTGAGTCAAATCAAATTTATTCAAAATTGAATCAAGTTTATCCAAAATTGAACCAATTTTTTTTCAAAATTGAGTCAAATGTACTTAAAATTGAGCCAAATTCACCCAAACAGTCGTTATTGATCTAATTTTGGTAGCTAACAACGACCCAAACATGCACTTGTCAACACTCCATTTTGAAGCAACTTTCAAAATGAATCGTCACTCATCTTACAGCAACCAGCCCCCTGGCACAATAAAACCTATTACAAATTCCTTGATGCAATATAATTCAATACAACTTTGTTTAATTATATTAAAAATTTCAGTTTCTTTTTAAAATTCCAAGTATTCAAGACACTAAATTCATTTATAAGTTACTTTCCATGCACATTTTTAATTAAAAGTTTTCCATAATTTTAATCCAGTTTTCCATAAAATCTCATGAGACATTCTCGCAGATTTTTAACTGAAAATCCATAGTTTGTGCAATATAAAAAACTAGCACGCACATGACAAGATTAACTATAAACATGAGCTGAATTCAGATACTAAACTGAACTGTGACTTAACTGAGTTTAACAACATGTGACGTCATTAGTCATGATCCGCTGCAAAAATCAGTTAACAAATGTGACGTCACTGGTTTGGTTAGGTGACCAGTGAAACATCCCAATAACACTATCCATACCACAAACTTTATTGATCAACTTTGGCTTCAACCACATTGATCACATGACCCAGACACAACACCTCTCATAAAACATAACCAAATGAATTTTACATTCATTCTTCCAAAGAGATAATTAAACACTGGATTAATGTTACATATAACAACAAAATAGTCAATTCCGAATAATAAATCTTCATTACAACAGCCTCAAAATCGATATTTGCTATTTTCACCAAACTCCTTCAGTTGTGAAGACCTCACTCCCAACAGCACCCAAATATAGCATCACAAATTGCATTTACGAATCACTCAGGAGAGAGAAACACGCCAGCTTTGCAAAACATTAGTCAAAGAACTATTATTAGTCCTATTATTGTCAGTGTCCCTAAATCGATTAATGTCAAACTCCATTTCTTTCCAAGTGTCGACCGGTGAAAGATTTTTCACTCGAGGTGTTGACAACAGCTCACTTAAATTGCATTATGGGTTTACATATCCCGGCCATTTATTGCATTACAGAAGACCTTTAGAGCTAAGAGATTCTCTTGTTCAGGAACCAATGTGCTGCAAAATTTGTTCCATTCAGTCCATTCAAAACTAATTGAAGGCTCCAGTCAACAGGGTGTAGTTGTATGGATGGTCGCGACAAACATTCAAATCCCATTTTGACCAAATTGGCATTCAGTACACTTAATACCACGTTTCTTTATCTTAATAACTGTCATTCAAGTGCAACAAGAAAGGAATAATAAGCAGTCATTTTAATAAAAGCTATG
Organism: Pachymerium ferrugineum; assembly: GCA_034686365.1. Lineage (NCBI taxonomy): Eukaryota > Metazoa > Arthropoda > Chilopoda > Geophilomorpha > Geophilidae > Pachymerium > Pachymerium ferrugineum. The sequence goes on from JAQGAS010001707.1 coordinate 3,901, forward strand.
ATTTAGTAAAGGCAGACACCGATGCTTCCAAGTCTTCACTAAACTTTTTGAATTGCATATTCAGTTTGGCAATGTATTGAGACTAACTAATGGTTATACATTGCATCATTATAGATGAAAAAAAGCTTAAAGGGGCAGTCACTAATCTTGTGAAGTTTGACTAGTTTCATTAAAGGTGTTGCAAGATGAAGTTGCTGCAATACCATGTATAAGTGTTTACTCACCTTGACATCTATTTTCAGGGACATTTGCAATTTGCCAATTTTACTGGTAGAATTGCTATTATTACTTAGTTTCAGACCAAACCTCCATCTGTATCCTTACATGAAAAAATATTGTAATTGAAGAATGATTTGACAAAATACTATATAGCACTATATGGCCTCGATGTGTCAAATGATGGTCAAATACACAAAGTCATATATGTGTTATTGCAATGTTTGCCACTATGTCTGGGCAAATCTGAAAAGTAGACAGTATTTTTCCAAGTCAGTTAGCATGTTTTCGCAATATTGATTCTAGACCACCCCATTTCTTTCCCCATATTTATATTATAAAAACAAGACTATGCATAGGGAAATTGAAATTCTCCTATTTCTTTCTTATTTAATTTCAAATAGTGTTTGCATTGCCAAGAAATTTTATTTTCAAATCATATGCAGAGTTGCAGAAATGAATTGAAAAGTTGGAAAGTTCTATTTGTCAGTGTATCCATTTCATTTTAAAGCTTTTTGGTCCCCCATTTCCCAGGTCTCCATCTGACAGCTTGCAAGCACATGAACGGAATGTAAAATGTCAGATTACTATCAAAAATTGTCACGAGATGGACAGCCACAAGACCATTAGTGGGGATGGTTGAAATTCCATGTAGAGAAAAAAAAATAAAAGGGAGTACAATCAGTTAATGGAATAGCCAACCACCCACTCGCCATGTTTAAATAGTTGTACAAAATCTGTTTCGAAATTCCTAATTTCTATTGGTGGCCAAACTTGGCCCAAAAAAAATGATTGCTGCTTTGTAATTATCTAAAATTTTAACTTCACAAACCTTTATTCCAAACTTACCAAAAGATTGACTGCCCCTTTAATCTTTCTATCTTCAACTTGTACATCAAACTTCATTATTTTGTCTAGTCACAAACAGTCCACCATCTCTCACCCAGTGTACTTGGTCTTCCTCTTTTACTACTAACAATAATACCATAACTTTTTGTTATTCAAAGACCAAGAGGATTTTCAGACTCAAGACCCCGTGATTTATTACCCACTACATCAAAACAACATTTGCAAACATCCATTTTCATTTCCCTTTCAAACTCTAAATTAAAATCCTCTCCTTAAAATCTTCACCCATAAGCCAAAACAAATCACTCAAAAAAACATCCTCTTCATCAACCCGAAAGGTTATGGGAGACAAAAACAAAATAATTAAAAATGGCAGGCAGGAGATAGAAATATCACACAACAAGGCTTTTCACCTAGCACTGTTCACTTGAGAACTTAATGCCTTTTATATCAAGGAACTGCTCACTAATCGATTAAGGAAGTGTCATAAGTCGCTATCTAAGCGGTTATCCTGTTTATTACTTTTTGTTTAAAGTGCGAGTCTCACAAAATGAAAGTAAAAGAAATAACCCTTATCTCACCCCTACACCCTCCTAAAACCACGTGAAAAGTGAATTGCAAAAGTTGGCAGTTATTAAAAATTCACTCGTCGACTTGACCTCCATTTTCAAATTTTTATGTGACGTCATCAAAGTTAAAAAAACCCATTCTAGTTAAGAGAATTTCATACTTACGTCATCGAATCTCGCATTTTGTAATGTCATGTTAACAACTGTCACAAGGGTGGACAATGGCTTTACAAAACCATCTTCAGCCTAACGGAAAATCGATTAACGACACAATTATTAATCTTTAATGCATCTCCATTTTAATAACAACCATCACAATAAAGACGAGCATCAATTGAATGAAAAAAAGGCAAATCCAACTTAGAAATCTTGGCAGCTGACATGCACAAACCTTGGCACAAGTTCCAAAAAGGAAGAAACATCTGCAAAGCCATGGGAAGCCCCAAACCCTGCAATCTCTGCAGTTTTTCTAACACTTGAAAAACCTGAAGCCCATTACCCAAAACACCCAAAGCCAATCAATATCCACAAGCAGAATGACATTTCGTGCGAGATGGTAACCTTCACCTAATGGACAAATTAATGACTTGAGAACAAATAAATCTTGATTCAGCGAAAAGAAATTATTTGTGCAATGGAGTTGTGTCTCTGTTTAGTGTTATCATCACGATTATTTGTTCCAGTCCTAGGGTCAACAGCAGGAAATTGGTAGCAATCCCCGAGACAATTCAGCTTCTCTTGGCCTTTGACGTATCTTAAAATGACAGAGGGAACTTCTTGACTCAAGTTGAATACTAATGTAAACAACAAATTGCCATGTCAAGAATGCTTTGTGTTATAATGAGGCGATGTTGGCCGCAGTTCTAACAATGGTGGCGCGTCGGTACTATCGGATGGAAATTCATTTCCGGTTTCGTCTGGCAGTACCGAAGCGCCACCATTGTTAGAATACTGCGGCCATTATTAAAACTACCGAAGCGACATCACCCCATTGTGTTGACATCATAGTATTGATTATCAAGAGTTTTACCACTTTTTAAAGCTAGACTTATGGAAAACATAAGTCCCCATTTCCCCACTAGTTAGATGAGAAAAGATCACACCGCTGGCTCTTAGCAGGCGAGGTGCTTCCAGTCAGTGTTTTAACCACTGAAGAGATGTCGTTTAACTTTCTCTTCGGCTGGAATCCTATTATGTCTTAAGGATGAAAAGAAAAAGATTAGATTACGAAGGAAAGGAAGCTAAAGTCTCTTTTCCTCATGTCATAATGCAAGGATTTATCAAGAGAGGAAATATCAGGACCATTGAAGGTGCTTTCACTTTGCCAGAGTCAGAGATGCGACTACCAAAGACTGGAAGTCCAACCAGCCAGTATTTTTTATGGACCAATCTAACTTCTCAATGTCCATTATGGTTGGAGCAAACAAATTTGAGTATTTTCAGGGTTTTTAGTAGCCAATAAAATGATAGTAAACGTTTAAGTACATGGTGAACCTTACTCCAATTTCCTATTGGTTTCCAATTGGGGTAATGGCACATAGAGGTCCATCTAGGTCCAATTGCCAGTTGGTTTCCATTTGAAAACCCATTGGAATTTTGCCACTCGAAATTGCATTGTTGTAAGCAAAGGTGATATAAGGGAACAAGCCCAGCTCAGAAACATACCTTGCCCATGATCAGAAACATACGTTTACCATCTTTTCCACAAACCCAACCATCAGCTATAACCCATTGACTACTAGAAACACTAGACACTCATCTTTCTTTGCACCGAACCACTTCAATATGTAGTTTGCAGCATAGCAGTGCAAAACCATTGTCTAAACCTCTGTTAAAAATGCATTGCAACTGATGTGGACATCCAATTTCACATTCCCAAGTGTTGTAGCTTAACTAAAAGATCAAAAGATACAACTCTATTGAGAAATGTTTCAAAACCATGAGTTTTTTGTGCTAGATCCCTATTGTCTGCACCTATTGTTGATTAACAGATATAATCTAGCATTACAGATGTAATCATTAGTGCCAGTTCAGTACTCATCTCATGTATTCTCCAACTGCAATACACACACCCATCAACGGTTGAATCGCCTGGATAAGTGCAGATGAATGGCCCTGTTTATATTGGTTTGCCAGTGAGAATTGGTTCTTTAGTACCCAATCTTTTGTAGGAAACTACTCCTCAACTACAACACCAAACATCCATTAGGAGTTTTCCACTACCTTCGCCTAACAGTCAACAAGCAGCTTTTCACCCCAACTTTAACGACAATTCACCGGCAGATGATCCAGCTCTTCAAAGCCTTTAAACACAGATTTAAGGGATAATTGGATTTGGACTCAACGAAGAATCTAACCAGACAAATCAATACATCGGACCGTTACAGTGGCTTTAAGACTGCGGCAGCTTTTGATCAATTTTGCATACTATTAGCTTTACCAATCGTCAAATTTTAATTAGGCACAATTCTAAACGTCCTAACCAATTTCCCAGACGCCTCTTCTCACTACCAGATTCAACAGTAATCCACCTGTGTATAATGAGATAAAATCTTGAATAATTCCCTGGGGATTTATTGGAGCTTGAAAATTACTTGGATTCAATTACGTGCAACATAATGATAATATGGTAAATAAGTTCTGGAAAAAGACACATGAACTGGTAAAAAGAGAGAAAAAAATGGACAAAAACAATTAGGATAGTGCACCACTTCTGCACTTCTGCACAATTCAAATTAAAGTGAAGGTCTATTGCAGATCTTTAACTTTCTTTTTCAAGTCATGTGTTTCCAATTGAACACACTTAACTTGGTGCTATTCTTGTTTGCAACCATGTTTTGCTCTCTTCAAGAAAATTACTAAGTTTAATCTGGTAATGATGAATTTTTATGGAACATGTTATTGCTTTTAGTTCATCCCTGTGGGGTTAAACCTCTGGGTAGTCAGACGAACATCTGTTACTGACTGTTAGTAATCTACAATCAGTTGGCGTGTGCAACTACAGATCTGGATATGATGTTGGGTGCAAGACTTTCAGACTTTAAGCTCTTGAACTAGCTACCGTTGCGTATAACCTTTTGTACTAGCTACCGTTGCGTATAACCTCTTGAACTAGCTACCGTTGCGAATAACCTTTTGTACTAGCTACCGTTGCGTATAACCTCAGTTGTTGCTGCCGGCGTTAAGCTTTATTCTTCTTCTTCTCATTCAAAGATGTACATAAAAGTTTGTAACGTTTAATGTTTAAACTATGGAAGTTCAAAGACAGTTTAACTATGGAGATACTTTGATAACAGTTGAAACCATCCAATAAACTTCCAGGCCCTTTAAATCCCATAAAATGGACACCCACTTTTTACCAACTCCCAACAGACCAACAACCTGCAACACCTCATTAAATATCCAACTGCACCACCACCCAAACCACTTCTCACAAATCCACCTGCAATTCTTTCTTTCAACTTATCCCATTAAAACTTGATAGTACCTCTTTATTGAAACACATCCAACATTTCATTTTTAACCCTTTCACAGGGGGCACTTTTCAACTAACTTCATTAAAAATGACCTGAAACGTGCCTCTCGCAGTTTAACTACCATGTACTCATTAACCCTCCTTTTCGCTCACCAGAGGTCGCTCTGATTGATCGTGCCAATTAAAAGCACATTGTTAAATAATTAATTTGGTGTTACAAACACCCAAGAAGGTTTCTATTTCCTCTTCCCCCTGTGACCGCAATTTTTTGATATGACAGGCCACATAGTGCGAGAAGCAATTACAAGTTAGACTATCCCCTTGTTCTGCGTGTACTTGACATGTGATCTCACCATAAATTACGTCAACAAACGCCATTTTTTGGCACGCTTCCCTTATGTAGGAAATCCATAGTTTTGGTGCAGGATTTGCGAGTCTTTCAGATGGTAAATTGTGTGTGTGTGCTTGAACGGTGCAATCTTTTCCAACAGGCAAAAAGAGGCAGCTGTCCAGGGACTCCGGTGAAGCATGGATCGCATATTTTTATTTTGGAGAAGGAAATAGGGTTGGAAATGAAATTTACTGCGCACCAAATAAACAAGAGAAAGAGATTTGTTGTTGGGAGAAGTAGTGTAGATTTGACCATGATTGGATCGTAGACAGAATCTTTCGAAAAGTTAGAGAAATTACAAATCAGAAACTTTATCTATAAGACTCCAGAAGGCTAAAGTTACAGCAGAATACGTCATGTTTTGTCCGAGTGACAGTATATTACCGTTAAAACAAGATGTCCAGTACCTCACTGACTAAAACCAGTTGGTCTTTATTGGTTCCATAACTAATGCTAATGTTAAATGTAAAGAAAACTCACTACATAAACAAAAATTACAGCAAACTGTAGCATGGGGCTGCTACTAAAATTCTTATTGTGGGTGCTAATGGACGTGCATTGCACATAATTTCACCGGTGAACCTAGGAATCTTTTTCCTTCGGAAAGTATAAAGTAAAAAGTGAATAGAAAGGAAACCAAATTTGATCAATGCATCAACTCAATACAAACTCACCCTTGATCCTTGCCTATCCTAATGTATGGATGCTTTTACTCATTGCTAAAATAATACGAAAAATGGTCCATGCAAGGTGTCCAAACCTACACTCTTAAAAACACTGGACCCATATTCCTCCTACCATAAATTGGGTCAAATTAACCGAGGTTAGGCAAATTTGACTTGAAAATGGGTAACTTTAATCCGGAATATGTGCCCAATATTGAACCAATTCAGCCATAAACCAAAGTTATATTGAATTTTGACCCAATTTGTGTAAACTTGCATTACTGAACTACATCTTAGGAAGCATCAATTATGCATAACGCGTGAAAAGTTAACTGATATGTCAGACCCTGTGTATACTGAGGTTGATTGAAGTAAAAGAATGTAGAAGAAGTTACACCCACCAAACTAGAACTTTATTAGTTAAATTTGGCTTGTAAAAGCAAAAGCTAGCATTCGTCATCAACCAATCAGAAAATGCTGCACTACTTCTTCCTACTTCTAATGTGAACACAGTTGCGTATTACGATTTTGACGTGCTTTCTTACGCAAGTCGACTTGTAAACTTATAACGCAGTTCAATGGAACACTTTGGAACACACAAAGTTCACACCAGTAAGTCAGTTATGAATTCCTATAGATATATATGGAATGACGTCACTATTACTATCTTTCATAATGAAAATACAGATATGATGTAATGCTGTAATAGCAACTTGTGTTGCAACCAATGGAAAGGTAACCTGTTATGAGGTTCGGTTCTATAACCGTGAAGCCTAGGTGAAGTAAGTCTTGGAAGGAAAGGGTGAGAGAAAAAGTTGTCTAAAATTTGCTTGTAATCCCTTAAACAAAATCCTAGAGTCATCTCTTAGGAATTCTCACCCGGGTAACTGACTTTCTACCCATCCCATTAAAATAATTGAAATCTGATGATAGGTGGCGCGTAAACAATGGGAAATTTCCATTTAGTGTTCAACTTGGTTGGTTTTTTTGAAAAATTCAAGGTTATGGAATGATGTTTAATTATTGGAAAAATGTAAACAAATTAGTGACTGACCGGTCGGACACAATTCATCTAAAAATTTCTTTTACAGATCAGAATATAAAAACTGAATTAGATAAAACAAAGTTAATTTTACCTAATTCCACCCAATTAAAAATTCACCCAAAGTAATGACTCCATCTAAAAAATCATAAAACGCTAACAGTTAAAAACACGTAAAACAACGCAAAAAAATTCCAACAATCATAACAATTACACAACAATGCATTAATCAAATTCCAAAAAGACCAAAAATAAATAACCTAGTTATATAACCCCTCAGAAAACAAAAGACTCTTTTTTCATCCGTGCAAAGCAACATTTTAAAATTTAAAAAAAAATATTCAGTTCACTGCCAAATTTTCCCCCAACTTGTCATCAAAATATTTTCCCTCATTTTGTATTTATAAACATAACCTTAACATAACCAAAACATTCCAACAATTTTAAAACACGTTCCGTTCAAACAGTTATCCAAAATACTCAAAATAATAAATAAAAATAAAGAAATTTTTTTTTCCCTATATAAGCCACAGCAAAGATTCACAATGGCTCGCATTACACCCGATCAGAACCGGGCATCAAGTTTCACTTACCCGGTCCTCACCACCTCCTTTGCATCGGTTTTGGCCGTCGCGGGGCTGCGTGAAACGGGTTCGCAAACATAAGATATCGGAAAAATGGCGTAGAATGTCGGAGATTTCGTCTACTTCATCAGATACAAACGTTCGCACCTGACTAGGCCTAAGCTGTCCTTCAGCAGGACGAGAAGTGACGTAACGCGAAATGGATTGTGGGATTTTTATCATAGTAAATAATTTGTTAATAGAGTGCGCTTCTTTGTTGTGGTGGGTTAATCTGATTATCAGCGTGATGTCATACGCTATCAATATTGCTTTGGTGTTCTGATACTGAATGACGTCACTGAATTGTTCGCAGTTTTAAAGGACTTTTGAGAGTGTCGTCAGATGACAGCATTGCAGTAGTTAGCAGCGTGAATGGAGAAATGAAATGCTGTGTAAATGGTTATGGGTGACATTCCATTTCGGGGCGGGCTTTTTATTAATAAAGTCACTGGAAAAGTCGTAATGTCTTCATTTCTGCCTTATAATTTTTTGTAAAGATGTTGGATGAAAGTACTAAATAAAAATAACTACACTCAAATATTTTATTTTACAAAATATAAACCACTTAAAAAAAAACCTTAAAAAATTACAGTTTAAAAAAATACAAAAATTTTTTTTTAAAAAAATCTTATTTTACATTAAGCAAAAATTAATCACAAGGTGGCACCATGCAACAGTATTTAACATGTAAATCTCAATGGTTGGTGTTAACAGAAATGTTTGAGCTCTTTTCTCACTATGTACACCCTAAAGCTTCGTTTCACGTTTGTGTTCACATTGAAGTAAAGCTAAATTTTTGCAAAAAGTGCAGTAGTCAATCTGTCAAACACACGGCTTTGCGTTACTTCTAATGTGAACATAAATGTGAACCGCTCTTAAAATCCCTAAATATCTTATAAATTAGGTACAAAAGTTCTGGTACAATATCATACAAAATAATGAGTATTATTAAAAAGAAACTTATTCACAATTTAGTTTCATGATGGTTATTAACCTTATAACTAGGCCAAACATGGCAAGGCGCATCTAAAAATTCATTATTTTCCATTTCGTCACCAGAGTCCACATCGCCATCACTGGAGTTTGTAGAAGTAACCACGAAATGTTCAGATCGTACAGGCTTCCTCGACCGGCTTTTTCTGTAATACCGAAACTCTCTTGGAAGAGTAAAAGATCTTGGAAGTGATATCTGTGAATCTAAATCTGAAGGAATTCTATAAGATTTATACATTAAGTAAGTCCTTTCTTTTTGATTGGCAGCTGAGATTGAGAAATTTGAACTGGAAATTTCGGACGGGTTTGAATACCCATGCCGGCACTTGTAAGGGCATTCGTAGTCATAATACGTGTGGTAATTATCTAAATACTGTGGAGACAGAAATATTTCAGGTGTTTTAGCTCTGTATTTTGACCGATGTGTAACAACAGGCCTCTTTTTAGATCTGGGAATTGGCTGCAGATGGAGCACTGTTTGATCCCTGCTCATTTCAATCGGTCGAGCCGGTCGCTGTATCTTCCCTTGTTTAATCTCTTCTTCGATTTCTTTCAGTTCCTGCAGTTGCTGCTGCTTCTTTTCCTGAAGTTTCTGCTGGATATTTACACGAGACCCTACACTACTTCCTTCTTGGTCACTTGACGTCAGTTTTACAACAGGTTTCTTCCAGAAAGGACAATCCATTTTACGAGTAAGTGAGAGATTGGGCACTGGTGGCGGTACAAAAGTAGTAGGTTTTTTCTTTTTTCTCTTCAACGCAGGGTTCAACCGGCAGTTGAAAACTCCCGGAACGTAGCGGACACCGTTGGAAACAGGCTGAGCAGAAGATTTTTCACTCTTACTCGAATTGTTCTTAACAGCTTCCAAGTCTACGGTGGTCATAATGTGACCATTCACTTCTTGAACAGACCTATTTAACCACGTGTCATACTTAATTCTCGTTATATGAAAGCATTGATAATAAAGCAACATAGAGAGCATCCCAAATACAAACCCACCCCAAGTTACAACTATAGCCGGTAACTCGAACCAAGTAGGGCTCGGCCGGTGAATTAACCAAACAGTCATTAACAGACTATTCTCCAAGCACATAGTTACATAAAATACCACCATTTTGTGCCAAGCTTTTGATTCCTGTAAATTGATATAACAAAACACATAAATGAATCCAATAATAACTGACAACAAGTATTTTCTATACAAAGAAACCCGCTCTCCGCGGAAAATATTTTTTGGTGATATAAGCCACAAGAACATTGTGAGCCAATGGAGGAATATGACAAGCAGTGTCCAGTGTTGGTACAAAGTAGCGTAGACTGTTAAAACAACAACTCTGGAAGACACTGTACCAATTCTCCAAAAGAGTTGAGAAACAACTCCCAACCACGTTAAAACAAGTTTATGAACATTTTTTTTCCTGATGTATTTGTTAAAAGATGCCAGAGCCCAACAAACATTCAACAGCGAAAGCACCGTTGAAAGAATGTTGAGTCTGGTAATATCAAAAATATTCTCCCGGCTCCACACCAAGTACAACTGAATCATTAACATGGGTATAGACTCACAAAATGCGTGTATCATTCTAAGAATACACAAATCTCGGACATCTAATTTTACATGTCTCAAGTCAACAGGTACAAATAATTTGAAGTATCTCCACAGGACCCCAAATTGAAAACAGTGAACACTTATAATAACTACAAGATCTTTGCTGCTTTTAGAACTACTTCTTCGCAAGTACCATTGTAGAGATGTGATTTGACAACTGATTAGGGAGATCATGATGAATGTAAAAGTGATGCTGAACCATTGGGTTTGTGTAGTCACGTAGAGGGTGTATACAGTGACTAAATCAAATACAATGTCGCAGAAGTACGCAGCCAGTGAGATGATATTGAAGAGTACATCGCAAAGAGGGAGGAATTCTTGAGCCATTTTCTAATGCCGTACATTTCATATTGAGTTAAATGCTGTAGGAAAGTTTTCCGCATGACTGGAAAAGATAATAAAGAATTAATCATGATATTATGGGTGTTTAATTATAGTAATAAGAATTTTATATTGTAATGTTAGATGTTTATATTGTTTTTTAATCGTTAGTCAGTGTTTTCCGTCGAATCATGGGTTTTTAATGGAGTTTGTATTAGGTAAAAGTGAAATATGTGGCACGGGTGATGTAGAAAAATATTTTTTTTGTAATGTTGCTTACCATCTAAACGTTTTTAAATTACGTTTTTCTTGTGTTGATAATGTCCGAAATCACATCATCATGTTTCTTGATAGTTATTCAAAGAAGAACTCCCTTAAATTAGCTGTGATTTAGCTCACAGCTTCATGGAAAGGTCCAAGGCCGCTACGTCGCCATTTTGTAGTCCCGCAGTTGAAATTCTTGAAATTTTTTAAATGCCTTTTGAGAATGGATTCCATTACGGTGAGAAGGAATGTTATTGTAAAATACAAGAGAGAATTAAGTAGGTTTAATGTCATTGAGTGTGTAGTTTAAACTTTTGTAAATAAAAATTTTATTTTTCTGCATAAAAATTGTTACAGAATATCACGTTCGATTCGTTATTTTGAATTTTATAAATATCTTCATTTTTTCCGTCTTCGTTGTCAATAAATAATAAAATCTCATGAGGTGCAGGCAAATTCATCGCTGGAAAATTAAGTGTTATAACACCTTTTTGCCCAGATGCTAATTTCAGTGTTGCATCTTTTATGAGCATGATGTGAGGGTGCGAGCAGTGTAAATTAAAAACTCGTGCTTCTGTGTACACATTAGAAAAACTAATTTTCTGAATGAACCAAACAAATTTAATCTTTTTTAAATTATTTTTCTACTTAACTTGTGAATATTTTTCTCAAGTTGCAACTCAACTTTAAATATTTTAGAAATTACCGGAGGATTCGCCGTTAATAATATATTGTAATGACCCAATTAAAAAAGTTTTTGTTTTTTAAAAAAATTAAAATTTTTCATTTTCGTTCATTTTTTGAAAATTAATTTTTACAATTTAAATTTCTGACTATTAGATAATCTGCTAACGTATATTTTTGAATTTCACCACTTGGCGGCGCGTTAAGCAGCTATTTCCAACACAGGCTTTACTGTAAAGCTTTTTATAGCTAAAGCACAAAAGTATAATAATAAAATATAACATTAAAGTTACACTTAATATATTTTTATACTTTGCTGTAAAATTCTTGCAAATGAAGAAGCCGTTATTTTTAATGTTTAGTGGCGGATCTACAAAAAATATATGACCGAATAAGTAGTTACAATTGACTGAATTAAATTATTTATTTTTGAACCTGGATCTCACGCACATCAATGTCGTTTCTTCAAATTTTTCGGTCCTTCAGGTTTTCACAGCTAAGTAATGTCCAGTTAGCGGCTGGTTT
>JAQGAS010001708.1:0-16116 GCA_034686365.1 Pachymerium ferrugineum
GTCGGTACTGCCATGTGGATTTATTTCCGGTTCCACCTGGCAGTACCGACGCGCCACCATTGTCAGAACTGCGGCCATTATTAGAACTATCGAAGCGACTTCGCCCCATTGTGCCTTTTTGACCTAAAGTGGAACACAAACTAAGTGCTGTTAGAAAGTTAATACGCTGAACCTTTTAAAAACCTCTTGTTAACAGTAGCAAAGCCAAGCGAGCCCCGTATATATTGCCAAATGTCTTGTATACATGTACTGAACACTGGATAAGGTCCATGAGTCGAAACAGTCATGCAAGATTCAATTGGTAAATTTTCATTCATTGGCTTATACCACAAAATAGATGAAAATATTTTCACGCAGTCCATTGTCTCATTTGATGTAATTGTCTTCCAACGTCTTATAACTATATCATTTTCATTATATAAGGAAATAGTTGAGTTTTCATTGCGCATTCGATACGTAGTTGAAAGAAAAGTTGTTCTTGCTGTTTATTCTATTGTAGTGTAAAGGAAGTAACTTGTGTTGTCAGTCTATGAATTTAAAAGTAGCACGTTTGCAGGCGTTTCTTTGTGATAGAATAAAGAGTCGATTGTAGATAGTCTTTTTCACGTAGGGTGTTGTAAATTGTGTTTCAACCAAATGGGCATTGCCCTGCTAGTTCGGAAACAGACAAAAGCATACACTCGTGTAAGTAACATTGATTTTTTTTTTCGCTTTTTTTTCTTAATTTCTTAACCTGAAATTGTGATAAATGGAGTTTTCATCTGTGTGATGGTGAAGGTGATGGGGTTATAAGATGGTTGTGATAAAGGAGTGATGTGATGTTATGAGGAAGAGGGTCAAATTAATAAATTATTTGTTGGTTGTAGTTAAAGTTTTAGAGCAGTGACCTCTTGTGGAAGTTCGAGACTATGGAAATGAGGGTATTTAAAAGAAGGTTTAAAGGTTTAAAGTGTAGCTCCATCTGGTTCACTGTTTGGATCTATGCATATTAATTACGTGCCTTTATTTTTACATTGTAATATATAAAGTTTTTAGTTGTAGGTATAAATTTATAAAATTAGAAAAATTATTTGAGCACTTATATTTTATGAACTTACAAAACGTACTGCTACCGTGCCTATCTAACAAATCTTCTGGTAGATAAACATCAAAGTTAATTACCTCGCACTGTTTGCTATCTTTTACAAACCACTTGTAGGAAACGCCCAAAAATTGAATTAGTAAGTGTATGAGTGTAATAACTTTGAATTTAAGTCAATAAATTATATATAGCACGCACCTGTAATCAATCTCAAGTTGCTCAAAAGTGAGATGAGATGTCTGAAAATTTTGGGTTCGGTTTTAAGTGTTAAGGGTGACCTTGAATGAGATTTTTCCTTTCTCAAATAGGACTGGTTTGGGCAATGCGTATTTCCCCGGAATGTGAAATGTGTTTTAAGTAATTTTTTTTTTGGTTCGAGGAATGCTTAGAGTGGTATAAAGAATTAGATAATAACGAAGTCAATAAGGAAATGTATTTACAAATCAAATTTTCATGTTTATAATCTTACTTAATGAAATGGTATATGATCCTGCATTTTTTTTTTGCGGATAGTTGAAAGTATTAAATCCATAATATGAACTTGGCATTGAACGTGTTCAATCTAATACATCGCTGGGACGAGCGCTATGCGCCATCTAGTGTATACTATTTCAGTTACTTGCATTTTGTGAGTTGGCGAATCAATAGTTAGGACAAATGTTAGCGAGTTGCGCAAATTATAACATAATGAACTTATCTTTTTACTTGTAAACTTATGAACTTACTACGCGCATCATTTGTCGACTCGTGTCACGTAAGCGCTCTCAATTCGAGTGGACTGCATGTTAATTAAGCCAACACAAAATGAAATGCTCAACACAATTTTTAATTTTAGTAAAAGAAAAGTACAAATAAAAGCCAAATTTTAGTTGGCTTTGCAACCAGCTCTTTGAGGCTTACAAACATTCAAATAACACAGTTATATTAACACATTCGAATCTAAGATAAAATAATCTTTTAAAATGCATAATTTATATTCGTTTTGCCATTTTGTGTCAGCGATCCCTTCTGTAGTAGTTTGATCGGTATTTGCATAAGATATAGGAAACAACCCCATGACGAAACAAGAATTTTCAAACATTCCAGATTAATTGAATTAACTTTCTCAGTGTGAATGAAATATTCCTATTATTTTTCTTCAGTGGTTTTAAAAGAAAATTTTTTAAACTCCGTAATAACTTTACTACATCCAATACATCGACTCTTTTTTCCGTCTTTATATTGTTCTTATAGAAATAATACAAAGCTCGATTGACGTGTACATAGATATATTTGACATATTTCCTGATATGAAATTTTGTGAATATGTTTTTTTTGAACATACTTTTGTTTGTTTAAACATTCGTCAACTTTTTTGAAAAGAATAGTTGAAATCTTTATCGGATTTTATTTTTCGAAATCTATCTAAGATTGCTTGAAAAGTGTTACCAGGAATTCTTTGGTAATGGTCCCGTAGCTCTTCCATTGCTTTGAAAGCCTGTTAAAAACGGTTGTTAATTCTGAACAACATGTTCAAGTATTAGTGTAACCCAATTTTTATACCTTTTTGGCAAGTTCCTCTGCAGAAACATTTTCATCGTAAGGAATTTTTGGTCCAAATATTAATCTAGAGAAAAAAATTTCCAAATTATAGCTAAAGAAGTAGAGAAAGTAATACTGACTTTTGATTTAAAGGTAGGCTATCTGTAATAGATTTCTTACCATCTGGGATTGTAAAAATAGGATTTCAAATTTTTCATATACGTAATGAGTTGTTGGTGCTTGATTTAGGGACAAAACTGGCCACCATGCGCCGCATTTGGAAAGTCTGACGTAACCGGTTCAGTTTCCATTTATTATTTATGAGGTTTCAACCGATTTCAATTTACACTTTCGCTTTACGATGTTGTAGTAGAGTGGATTCGATTAGCGTGATCGTTTGGGACTGGTTGAAACTGCATGAACCGGTTATGTCCGACTTTGTCTAAACGGCGCGTGGTGACCAGTTTTATCCCAAAATCGGACATTAACCCATTCTTGCTACATAAAACTTGAACTTCTAGCATGTGTTATATTTATAGTTACGTACCCATTTAAATGGCCACACCAACACGGCACCTATTTGGTACAACAAGCTCCGTCGATTTGCTCCATACTTTATTTAATTGCTCATTGATATGTTTGGATGATGTTTATGTAAAAACTTGCAACAGTCCGCCAAAAATAGCAAAATAATGTATTTTGGACTTTTTTTTTTTTTTTTACCCTGCGGAGATGTACGGAAAAGGGAAACTGAAGCCTCTCAATCTCTTCCAGCTAGATCAATGAGCAAAGTAATAAAATTTGAGGCAAATCGAAGGCGGATATTTCGGGGCTGTCCTTATTATTTTAAAATAACTTACGCTAACTTAACTGGAACACCTCCCCAACCAAAAAAACAATGTTTCCTTCTATACCGTCCTCGAACAAATGCTAGAAAAGTCAAAACATTTATTACTTGTCACTTATCATTGTACGTTAATACGTACGATGGCAGAAAAACGGTGTCCAAAAGGCTTCATTTATATTGATACAAAATACAGGAACTATAGGCTAAGCATGTAATAACATATCTCAGAGACTTGAGTTATAAACAAAAATTTTATACGCACTGCTTTTGCCATTATTGCTGTTGCAGCAAATCCGGTCCTATTGCAGAAGTTCAAAGGGTAATATTTAGTACTAAATTGCGCTTCGTATTGAGCTCCTGGACTTGAAAACACATCATGACCTTCTTTCAGTGCTTGAACACATTGCTCCCTTGTGTATGGCCCGAAATTTAAAATTTTATGCATATTTTTAGCAGCTATATTTTATAAACACATATTAGAATTTCTTATGCAATAGGGGTGTTCAAAAACTCGAAAACTGGCGTTTCTCCAAAGGCCTCATATTAGAATAAACATGAGTAACTTGCGATAAATGTAGTTGCGCATGCTCGTTACAACATGAAAAATTACGCGTTTTCGAGAATTGTGAAACATCGCATAAATTTTAAACACCCCGGATGTAATTTATAGAGACTTAACCATTATATAATCGTAAATCTGAAACGGCATATACGAGGCTTCCTGGTCCTCTAACACGTCGTATAGCTGGTGGACCGAAAGTTGAGTAGGCAGCCATTTGACCGTGATTGCATATGAACACAGTTGGTTCAATGGGTATGTTTTCTGTCCCAAGTAATTCGAAACCTTCATGAAATTGTAAGCGTTATGAAGTGTAATTAACATCAAGTCAACTCTTACCGAACAAAGTTTTTCCTAACATTTCATACCAATGCCACACTGCCTTTCTAGTCTCTTCTAAGTCGAATCCAGATTTACCATGTTTAAGTTTGTATTTCAAGCAGTGGTATCTCAATATAAGAAAAGCGATGCCATAGTTGAGCATTAAGAAAATGTTGACTGTAATCATTGGAAGCTGAAATAAAGTAAATGCAAAATGATTTTACTACATCTTCTTAAAATAAATAAGAAAGTAACTTACCACAAACATTGTGAACAATACGATTATTATCAGCACAGCTACATAATGCACAAACCAATCTGATTCCAAGTTTTTCAGTAATTGAAGGATTGGATCGGTGTTTGATGAATTTACAAATGTCACATTTAACGAAAATACTTCAGGAACATACATGATTTAATAACAGGAATCGAAGAATTCAAAGGAGGAAAGGATGTTTAAACCAACTTTCTAATAGCATAATGGAATACAATCTGAAAAAAAAAATTTTGCGTGATGTGTTTAACAGGTGTTTTATATTCACAACACCATCTGGATCCTCTGTGAAATTGTTCTGATGAGTGCATTTAAGTCCAGGTGCTACTTAAATTATTCGCATTAAACTGGTCTTTGAATTACTCAAAGAAAATAAGTGAAATTGATGAAAATAGACCACGCAGACTCAGAGGACCAATGAATCACAAAGTACATGTATATGACTTTTTAGAGACTATGTTTAGAGAATAATGGTAGATTCGGAAAAAAGAATGTTCTGTGGAGAGAAATTTATTTATATTTATTATTTATAAATTTATTTACAAAATGTAAAATAACCCCTATTTCAAGATTAATTAATTATATCCAATGTATCGACTCTTTTTTTCCGTCTTTATATTATTCTTACAGAAATAATACAAGGCTCGATTGACGTGTAAATAGATATATTTGTTATATTTCCAGGCAGGAAACTGCAGATATAAAGCAATAATGAATGTGTTTTTCTTTTAACATACTTGATACTTGTGTTTCTTTAAACGTTCGTCAACTTTTTTGAAAAGAATAGTTGAAATCTTTATCGGATTTTATTTTTCGAAATCTATCTAAGATTGCTTGAAATGTGTTACCAGGAATTCTTTGGTAATGGTCCCGTAGCTCTTCCATTGCTTTGAAAGCCTGTTAAAAACGCTTGTTATTACTTAGTTCTAGTAATAGTGTAACTCAAGTTTCATGCCTTTTTGGCAAGTTCCTCTTCAGAAACATTTTCGTCATAAGGAATTTTTGGTCCAAACATTATCCTATAGAAAAAATTTTCCAAATTTTACAGCTCTAGAAGTAAAGAGGAATACTGAATTTTGAATTAATGATACGCTATCTGTCTGTAATTGAGTTTATTTCTAACCATAGGATTGTAAAAATAGGATTTCAGATTTTGGATGTAAGTAATGAGTTGTTGGTGCCTGATTAAGGGACAAAACTGGTCACTGCGCGCCGCATTTGCAAAGTCGGACATAATCGGTTCAGTTACCATTCATTACTCATGCGGTTTCATTCTGTCCCAACTTCCACTTCAACTTTACGATGCATAGTAGCTTGGTTTCAATTAGTATGGTTTCGTTTTGTTTTGGCTTTGTAGCTTAGAGTTCTCTCGCCGCGCATGACCTCAGCTGTCGCTAGCGGCGTTAAGCGTTATTCTTCATCTTCGTTAGCATCATTCAAGCGGAAGTAGAAGTTGGGACCGGTTGAAACCACACGAACCGGTTATGTCCGATCGGAAAAGTTGAAGTATGGTATTGATTACGCTATGATCGTATCATCGTGTATTGAACTAGACACATTCGTTTCGTATCGTGCACGGAAGAATCGAAACTGTCTCAATCTCTTCAAACTGAATCATTGACCAGTTTGGGGAAGATCGAAGGCCAGAGATTTCCCTATTAGTTAAAATAACTTACGCTAACTTAACTGGAACACCTCCCCAACCAAAAAAACAATGTTTTCTTCTGTACCGTCCTCGAACAAATGCTGGAAAAGTCAAAACATTTATTACTTGTCATTTGTCATTGGACCTTAATACGTACGATGGCAGAAAAACGGTGTCCAAAAGGCTTCATTTATATTGATACAAAACAAAGGAACTATAGGCTAACCATGTAATAACATATCTCAGAGACTTGGTTATATAACAAAAAATTCATACGCACTGCTTTGGCCATTATTGCTGTTGCAGCAAATCCGGTCCTATTGCAGAAGTTCAAAGGGTAATATTTAGTACTAAATTGCGCTTCGTATTGAGCTCCTGGACTTGAAAACACATCATGACCTTCTTTTAGTGCTTGAACACATTGCTCCCTGTTGTATGGTCCGAAGTTTAAAATTTTATGCATATTTTTAGCAGCTATATTTTATAAACACACATTTTAGAATTTCTTATGCAATAGGGGTGTTCAAAAACTCGCAAACTGGCATTTCTCCAAAGGCCTCATGTTAGAATAAACATGAGAAACTTGCGAAAAATGTAGTTGCGCATGCTCATTGCAACATGAGATATTACGCATTTGCGAGAATTATGAAGCATCGCATAATTTTTAAACACCCTAATGTAATTTGTAAAAACTTAACCATTATATAATCGTAAATCTGAAACGCCGTATACGAGACTTCCTGGTCCTCTAATACGTCGAAAAGATACTGGGGCGAAAGTTGAGTAGGCAGCCATTTGACCGTGATTGCATATAAACACAGTTGGTTCAATAGGCACGTTTTCTAACCCAACTAATTCGAAACCTTTATGAAATTGTAAGCGTTATGCAGTATAATTATATAACATAAAGTCACTTCTTACCGAACAAAGTTTTTCCTACAATGTTATACCAATTCCACACTGCCTTTCTAGTCTCTTCTAAGTCGAATCCGGATTTACCATGTTTAAGTTTGTATTTCAAGCAGTGGTATCTCAATATAAGAAAAGCAATGCCATAGTTGAGCATTAAGAAAATGTTGACTGTTATCATTGGAAGCTGAAATAAAGTAAATTCAAAATGATTTTACTACATCATCTTAAAATAAAAAAGAAAATTACATACCACAAACATTGTGAACAATACGGTTATCATCAGTATAGCTACATAATTCATAAACCAATCTGATTCCAAGTTTTTCAGTAATTGAATGATTGGATCGGTGTTTGATGAATTTACAAATGTCACATTTGACGAAAATACTTCAGGGACATACATGATTAAATAACAGGAGTCGAAGAATTCATAGTTGGAAATGCAATGTTTCCATCTGCATAATGGAATAGTATCTTAAAATAAATTTTGCGTGAGTGTTTAACAGGTGGTTTATATTCAACTATCCGATCCTTTGTGAAATTATTCTGATGAGTGCATAATGCACTCATCAGAATAATTATTGGACTTCAATGCACTGTGCATTGAAGTCCAAGTGCTTTATTAATTATTTGAATGACTAGATAATTTAGTCTGATTGCAAAATTGGAAATGTGCAATACAATCAATGTGCAAATCAATGGGTCAATCTTAACGTGTTTCAATTATTTATTTTTAATCAATATCAATATCAACCTTCATAACAAATTGCAGTTCAGTATAACCAACCTTGAAAGAAAGAAACGAGGTTTAACGTTGCCTCCAACTGCCAGAGCGCCTTACAGGACGTAACAACGTGATACTACAAAGTCAAAAATCAGTAAAAACCAAACGTGAACAAACTATTAATACTAATACCAAAAAACTATTAAAGGGACACGAAACCCCTGAGACAAGTTGGGTTTAAATAAAAGATTGTAATCGTCTAATTACTTATGCAATACTTAATATTTTTAAATTTTGAACTGTAATTTAGTTTAAAATGAAAACATTCCATCACGTGATCTATACCGAACAATAAGGTCAATTTTTGTAGACCACCCAGTCCACAACAATAGATCCCATTGGTCGGTTTTGATCACGTGATGCAATGTTTTCATTTTAAACTAAATTACGGTTCAAAATTAAAAATATTAAGTATTGCATACGTATTTAGACGATTACAATCTTTTATTTAAACCCAACTTGTCTCAGGGGTTGAGTGTCCCTTTAAACCAGATCCAGATGCACCTTGAAAGTGTTCAGTAAAGCACACTGAGATTCTAAGATTACACAGTTTTGACGAATTTTATGACATCACACATAATCATCAACGATGAGACATTTTAAGTTGTAAAATTCGCCTACTGTGTGGAGAAAACTAGTATTTTTGAAAATCTAGTATTTTAAAAATGTATTTTCGAGTGTTTTTTGTTAAAGTTCATTACCCCTTTTGACGGTTTATTATACTCAATACAAAAACATCCTTGAAATTTAACTCAACTTTTTATTACAAAAAATCAGAAATTATAGTCTACATCAGCAGTGTATTGATTTTTTCTAAATCTGTCCAATACAGCTTGAATTTTGCTTCCTGGAAGTCTCTGGTTAGCATCTCTTAACTGCTTAATAGCTTTCTTAGTCTGAATAACATATTATAAATATCAATTAATCTCAGTCATGTCTGCATTCATTTAGACTAACCCTTTCAGCAATTTCTTCAGCTGAAGTAGATTCATCAAAACGAATTGGTTTTCCAATTATCGTCCTAGAAAATAAATTTACCATCTTAAGACTTATAATTATGGACACCATTCAAATCCTTACGTCAGTTTTACAGGTAGTCCACCCCATACGAGTGTAAGGTCGTTTCTCTTAGGTGAACACTTGGATCGACATAATGCTATAATAAATGAATCCCGTTAAAATTGACATAGGACAAACTTTGAATAACGAGGTTAATGGGACACATCTATGCACTGCAATTACGTTTTGCAAGAAGCGGCATCCAGAAGGCTTCATTTACATTGACTGTAAATAATGGAACTATGGGCTATATTTGAGTGGAAACTTAAGTCTGCGATAATAATAAACAACTTTTCGAATACTTACAACGTTAGCCAATTTTGCCACCTCTGCGAATCCTTTTCTTTTCCCCCACGCAAGGTTGTACCTTTCACTAGTTGTGTACCGAGATTCTATTAATCCTCCAGGTCCTATAAACAAGTCGTTTCCGTCTCTTAATATTTCTGCGCATTCCTCTTTTGATCCACAACGAACGTTGTATAAGTTTTGTAGCATATCCGATTCTGTAATTCATTGTAAATTGTAAGGGCCGTTGATGATTTTATAACTGTGTACAGCAACTCACTTTCACTGACACTTTTTTGCGATATCATATATAGAGGACAGTTTCTAATCTTCTCCCAACACCGGGGAAGTGGAAGATATGCAACGCAAACTGGTCCGTGCGTTGAAATAAGTAAACATGGTTCAATGGGTACATTCTCGTAGCCGATCATTTCAAAACCTAGAATGAGCTTTATGTTTAAGTCTGCTTTCAACAAGAGTTTGCGCTGAATGATTGAAGAAAGGTCACTGCAAACTCACTCCCGGGTCCATATTTCCCAAAAATATTTGTTTGCAGCAACTTTTATTACTGTTTCTTGCATGCTGTACAGTAGTCCCAAGTTGCGCTCACTCCATTTATTACTACTTAACTGTAAATTTGGACCGTTCAATTTTATTGTTTGCACTATTTGCAATTACGAATAAGCTTATAGGGGGCTTCAGGATTTCGTCAAAAAGCTCAAGGCTTCACGGTTTTGCCGTAAAATTTTTTGCCATGAGAGTGTGCCTCTGGTATTTTGCCGTCAGATGCTGTTACTAGTTGCTCACGCAAAAATGACGAATGAAGGTCAAGGACTAGTAACCGCAATCGAATTACAATCGTGCCGTGTGCTTAATTCAAATTGCCGCGAGTTCAAAAATGCATTTCACGCCCTGGCTAGTTAGGTATTATGGGATGTTGTTGACGTATGCAGTTGCGTAGCGTCATTGAGCAGAAGGAGCAGTAAAGGCTGGACCGGTAAAGGGCTGTACCAAAATTGAGAAATTAGAAATTGAAACTTTCTTTTGGACAAATATTAAAATTTTCTTTCATTTACTTAAATTTTTTTCAAATTCTTGATCGTTGAGAATGAGTGTTTTTTTAATCACTCATTATCAATAATTTTGATTGTATCAAAAACAGCCTAAGAAATGCTAATTATTTTGGCCAGAGGAAATTAAAAACGATAACAATCTTTGAAACGCACAAAGCAGGGTTCAGGTTCACCTTGGAGTAATGCTGTAAAAGCGCAAAAGAACGCTTCCTTATGGAATGGAAAATAAACCTACGCATTGTTACAGTACGCAGAAGTTGAAAGTGAAGCTTTAACCTTTGCACTCCTCAATTCCTTCGAATTTAAAATATTAATTTAAAACTTACCAAACCATACTCTATGAGTGAGATAATAAGCTTTTTTAACAGCAACCTGACACTTCTTCCAATCGATTCCCCATGTTTGGTATTTCATGAAATACTGTATGCGATAATACGCGACCAGAAGGATCACTATCATTATATGAATAAACCAATACAACACCAAACCAATTGTGGGTAGCTACAATCAACAAAAACCAAAAGTTAGAAATTTAAAGAAACTAAAAATTAAAATTTACTTACCCCACAAAATATAAATAAGAGAATGTAAATAAATGTTTTGCACCATTCTAATGCTGGCTCAGATGTCAATGTATTTATGAGATTGATTACTGGGTCCTCGCATGTATCATTAGTGGCATTCGTAGAGATATTTATATACATTATTAATTTCAAGTATTTGTTACAATACTGCTGAAAGGGGGAAAGAAAGTCAGTCTGCCAGGTAGCAGATAATTTTTTGAAGGATTTTTGTTGCAGCCAGGTGTTCAGTATGTAAGAAATAGATTTGTAATGTAGATTAGGCGTTGTATTCATGTGAATTTTTTCTAGTTGAAATGTAATTGGCTGTGGCTTTGCCTTGAATGTAGTAAAGGATTTATAGCCTACTGTTATTCAGTTATTTTGCGTTGCTTTTTTTTCATATATCTGTATTCAAAACAATCAGATATCGTAGTGCATTGGCACCAAAGGGTATTGATTAACATATTAAAAACAAATGGCAAACAATACACAAAAGAACTCAACCTTTTGTTGGCTTCAGTTTGGCTCTCAGCCGGTTTGAATTTGTCAGAAGCAAGCTCTTAGAGTGCAAGACAAAGTATACGTGCCATTAATGCGACATCCTACCGAATACAGTTGCATTAAATATGCATTAAATGTTACTATTGAATTGATTCTTTATTTAGTGTTTTGCATTTTAATAGCCAAAGAGATATTTCAACATTTATCTGTAATAGTTTTGTAGTTTGTTGTTCTAAATCTGTCCAATAATGCTTGAATTCTACTGCCGGGTAGTCTTTGATTGGCATCTCGTAAATCCTCAATAGCTTTCTTTGTCTAAGAGATCCATTCAATTGAAAATGAAAATTTAAAGTTTGAACAAATTTAACCTTTGCAGCCAGTTCTTCTGCTGATATAGTATCGTCAATAAAAATTGGTTTTCCGAGTATTGTCCTTAAAAGTGTTCATTGTAGTTCAATTTAGGCAAACGTATTTGGTACTTACGTAATTTTTACTGGAAGGGCACCCACAACGAATGTATTGTCTCTCTTTATAGGCGACCAACTTGCCCGAAAGATTGCTATTGCAGTAAGGCAAGAAAGTTATTTCAATTAGAAAATTGTTAATGACTAAATGTGTTTTATAATATATTTCTAATAAAGTGAAAATTACTTGTTGCATAAAATGGCATCCAGAATGCTTCGTTGAGATTTACTGTAAACGCTGGGATTATTGGCTGCAAGTGGATAATTTTTATTTAGTTAAGAATGCGCAGGTTGAAAATTCAAGTGCAAATTTTTACACTCGGCGCAACGAAAGATTGTGCATTTGGGGCGGAGCCTAACTGTGGACACGTGATCAGATAAGGGCAAGCACCTGTTGGGTAAATGGAAAAGGTGATGGTACAGACTTTTTTACTCTTTAGCAGAGTTAATAGCATATAAGTGTTACTAGCTAGGCGAACTTGATAGATTCAACCAAATTTTGGGTAATAACTTAACAAGAAGCTATAAGGTTAAAGGGACAGGTAACCATTCTTGGGACAAGTTGTTTTATGTGAATGTAAAAATAGTGTGACTCGCTGTAGCCCAGTGTCAGGCTACGATTCTTTGATTAATAACTAAAAACGAAATCACTACGAACTATACTTGGACGGATGATAAGAAATTCACACTAACAGCCGATATACATAAAAAGTGAGTTCAAGAATAAAACAGCCAGCCTAGTCATAAAATAGTGATGTCATCATACACATGGCCAATCGCAATAACAATGGAACGGCCATTTTGGACGATGACATAGTCGCTTCAGTGGCTGTTCCATGCTCGTATATCCCGCTCTCCGTTTTTTCAGCCTCGAGTTTCTATTGGTGGCCAAAAATTGATCTTATTAGTTAGTATAGATCACGTGATTTTTGTTTTAAACTAAATTATCGTTCAAAATTAAAAAAATTCATAGTAACCAGAAATTGTAATCTTTTAGATCCAACTTGTCAAAGAGATTGAGTGTCTCTTTAATCATGTTTCCTGCAAACCATGCAAATTTCAGCATGTCTGTCTTTCCGTTTGCACATTCTTACCACTTGAGCTAGTTTTGCTAACTCTGCAAATCCTTTCCTGTTTGCCCACTCAAAATTGTATTCTTCACTTGTAGTATATCTAGATTCAAGTATTCCTCCAGGACATACGAATAAGTCGTTACCATCTTGAAGTAACTGTGCACATTCTTTTTTTGTACCACATGTTAAACGAAGTAATTTTTGCACATTATTCAACCCTATTAATTACAAATTAATTACAAAATTATCATTTTGTACGTTTATAACCTCACCTTCAATGGCGTCCCTTGAATGTACTTGAAACAATTTACCATAGGGTCTTACCTTTGCCCAACACCAACTAAATGGAAGCATGTGACAACTGACTGGACCGTGAGAAGAAACGATTAAACAAGATGACACAGGCGGTACGTTTTCTAATCCAACAACACTATAATCTAAAAAAAAAATTATCATTTTGTCTATGCAAAACAATTAAGGATGGTCAAAATATTGCATTACATAGCATTTCTACTTACCAAACCAAATTTTATGAAGCAGGTATATCCAAGTCTGCGCTCTGTCGAAACCTTTGTCAAAATCCAAACCGAATTTTCCATATTTGACGAAATATTCGAATAAACCAAACATCGCTATCACGAAAATGCTAATTATTGTGGTTAAATAGTAAAAGATGAAGCCAATTAGAGGCAGCTATTGTCAAGAAACAGGAAAGTATAGAATGATTCATATGCCTCAATTAAAAAATGTAAAAATTTAAAATTTTCTTACCCCAATAGTTATAAATAACAAAACGTAAGTAAATGTTTTGAACCATTCTAATGCTGGCTCAGATGATAATGCACTTATAAGATTGATTATTGGGTCCTCTGTTTCATTAGTGACAGTCGAAGAGATATTCGAATTTATATACATTGTTTTAAATCAATTCCAAGTTTAAGTATTTGCTCCTTGTTGTTGAAAGGATCTGCTAGGTCTCAGATTTTGTTGCAGCCAGATGTTCAGTATGTAAGAATAGATCTGTAATGGAGATTAAGAAGAGCTTTATAGTCTTATGAATTTTTTGTTGAAATGTAATTGGTTGTAGCTTTATTGCATTCAACTTAATGGAAGATTTTATTGGTTCCAGGGTTTTTAATTATCGAATGTAGATTTTTAGTTTTGATTTTTGTTATATTTCTTTATTTATATATATGCAATCAGATAGTGTAGTACGTTGGCATCAAAGGGTATTCAAAAACATTAAAAGCAATAAGTTAAACAATAGGAACGTTGCTGAAAAAAGAAATCCGCTTTTTGTTCAGATTCATACAGAACTGGGCATTTTGTTTGTTCTTTTATCAGGTAGTCAGATACAAGCTTATATAACTCTTTGTGGGCGAAAGAGTTAGTTCAAACAAAACAAGAACTTTTCGCTTTATTCTAAGGTCTGATTAGGATGTTTTTATTATATTTATTTTATGGAATTTGGAAAACTTGAAAAATTTGAAGACCAGTTTTAGGAATAGTACAGTTACCTAAAAATACAAAATACTGAAGAAAATATTTTAAAAAAGAGAGGATTCAATATTTTCAGGACATCAAGTTAAACAATCGTAATATTTTCCTTGCTCTTTTAAAGTGAATAATTATTTTGTTTTTTTACGTTAATCCTTTACTTTGATGTCAGTGCAATAAATAAAACACGTGATGCTACATTTAACGTTTTGCTACTAGATGGCTTTATCACTGTTATACAGTATGATACTCCGGATACTGTCAAGTCAAGTAATGCTTGAAATCTAGGATCCAATATACGAAGGACTGGAAACGCAATGTAAACGTTTCGTAGACCGTTGAATACTCTAACTGTATTACTCTAACTACGCTCTAACTAGTCACGGCGAAAAACGTGTGGAACCCACTTAGACAAACAGGAGAGTATAGACTGCTAAACGTTTATACTCGTGCTGTCTTGACTGTTGTTTTATGTTAATTGCCCGATTCTTGTCAGAGAGATGCCTAGCAAAGTCATGATTATGGGAATGCTTATTTAAAAGGAGGAAAAAAAACTGTTAAAAATTATGTTAGTCTATTCCGTAGTGTTGTTGTGCCTGTGTGTGCATAAAACATTGAGGTAGGTTAAAACATATTATCTATGTTCCATCCAACAATGTCAACTGATAAAAATGTAATAATCAAAATTACCGCCTTATAACATTATTAAATCGGAAAACTTGTCCAACAGGGTTACCCAGAATGCATTGAGAACATGACGTCTCTAAAACCGGGCTGTTTCAGCCCGTTTTCAGTCCTTCGTATATTGGGTCCTAGTTGAAATCTACTTCCAGGAAGTCTTTGGTTAGCATCTCGTGAATTATCTAGGTCTAATATAAAATCAGTGTTCACACTACTAATTTAGAATTTAACAAAGAAAAGGGTTCAATACCTTTGCAGCAACTTCCTCTGCTGACAAAGACCGAAGTTACAAGGGACCATTAAGGCGGTTTAAGCGCTAAGTCGTTTTGAAAATTACTACGATAGATAAAACGACGTGGCGCAGGTGACACATTGGACTCAACACCTGTCGCATTAGTCACAACAGTCGAGTTGAAGAAGAAGTTGTGTGACAAGCGCATTTTTCACAACCAATCAGCGCTCAGATTCTTAAACCGATTTGTTTTAAGTCTGTTTGAGGGGTTGCAATTGCAAGGGACTAATCGAAGTGAGAAACGTTTAAACGGTCTACGTCGACTTGAACAGGTTGGTTTAGCTTACGTCGATTTAACAACCGTTTTAAGAAGTTACAAAGGACTAGTCTCAAGTCGGTTTTGGAGTTAAACCAACTTCACGTCGACTTAACTAGTCCCTTGCAGTGTTGTAAATTTTTTTCAAACACCCAAAACTTAGGTATTATTAATAACTTCCGTAAAAAAATATTTTTACATAAATTTAAAACTTTCTAACCACAATTTTCCCACCATGAAATAATTGTCCCCAACCACCTGTCCACTTGTGACCAACTATAAAAATTTCTATTTGATTACAACTGCCAATTACCACAAGCGAAACTGTTACAACCTCAAACATTTGTGTGTGTCATGTGACAAGTCCTTTAATCCCGATGGTCATGTCATGTGACAAGCAATGTCTGACGTAACTTCCAATTACTTCG
>JAQGAS010001709.1:0-16101 GCA_034686365.1 Pachymerium ferrugineum
TAGAAACTTCTATGCTGTAGTTTTTTTTAAAACAAATTTTGAAAAGTGCGCCTAACATGAGCCAAAGTTATAACTTTGGGCATGTTGGGCTAAGAGAAATATAGATAATCCCAGGCTGAAACTTTACAGAGTTATTAACCACCTATAGGAGAGTATTATCTTAAATTTTGGTGAGTTTTAATCGTGTAGTTTTTTTTTAAAAAAATCACAAAGTTGGCGCAAATAAGTGACTTTATTAATACAATTAATATTAATAACCCCAGGTGTACAGTAGTTAAGCACAAATGGAATAATATTCACTTCAAATGTGGTAATTTATTTCTAAAGTCTGTCCCAACTTTTCTGTAGAGCGCCTAAGGGCAGAGGGTAAAGGATTATCACACCTTTCCCCAATTTTTCCTAGAATTCTTTACTGGAGATTAAACTATAAATATTTGTTATGAAATTTTTTTATTGGTTGAGAAATTTAACAAACAAATAAAAGATTTAAATTTAGGATAAAATATACATAATTTCTATATAAAAATCTACTCTAATTCTTCAATTCCACTAATTTCTGAATCACTTGTTTCATCGCCAGTATTAATTATTAAAGGTTCAACTAAGGCTTCAGTTATTAAATCTGTTTCCATCATTATTTTTTCTTCTTTAATTACATGATCTTCATAATTTTTCCATTGGTCTGGTGTGACATTCGCAATAGCTTCAATGGCCATCTTTAATCTTTAACATCTTTTAATTTATAAGTAGTGTTTTGGGCCTTAATAAATCTTTTTTCCTGGTGTTTTTAAAAATCCTTTTTCTGTATACTCCTTTTTACACTTGTAGACAGTGCTTTCTCCAACACCTAATAACTCAGCAGTTTCAGCAACTATTTCCCTTACTGTTTTAGTTGGATACTTTTTTCTAAGAGAGCCATATGCAGAGAGCAACATTTGTTTTGACTGACTGTTTAAAGTCGTTTGCAGGAGTCGTAATACTCCATATTTGTCTGGTGAGGAATCTAACGTGTTGCTAGTGGAAGCCATTTTAAAAATTGTCATGAGTCACTTCTCTTTAAATACTCATTTCACACCAAAAACAAAAAGACTATGGCTAATTAGAAAAATTTTTATATAGAAATTATGTATATTTTATCCTAAATTTAAATCTTTTATTTGTTTGTTAAATTTCTCAACCAATAAAAAAATTTCATAACAAATATTTATAGTTTAATCTCCAGTAAAGAATTCTAAGAAAAATTGGGGGAAAGGTGTGATAATCTTTTACCCTCTGCCCTTAGGCGCTCTACAGAAAAGTTGGGACAGACTTTATGTTGTTTAAAAAAAATATAAATTCTCTAACCTACTAGTCAATTTGATCGTTAGATGGCGCAATTTCGAACTTACGGAGGCTTGAGATGCCAGCTTTTCTATGTTTTAAAACATGTTTTTACATAAAATACAATCATTTTTGTTAATGGTTCAGTGCTATTTACTCCATATTGATGTGTTGACACCGTTTTATAATGATAGAAACCTATTTAGGGCAACAAAAATGAATTTGGCACATTTAGTTAGTTAGCCCTGGTTAGAGGCTATCTGCGAATGTCAATGTAGTGCCAACTTCAGCCTGGTGCTTCGGCGGTGTATTTCTATTGAATCCCGTGTATGTTTCGCCCATCCACGGGAAATCTAATGGCGGTTAGGTAGTTACGGTAAAAATAAATACATTTGAGGTGAAAACTTAATTTGTTATTGGAGTTTTTACATCGAAAATAAATGAATGAGCTGCCGACGATGCCTAACATACGATTTGTTCTGTGTCTAACAAAACATCATAGTTTGAATTGCTGCATGCTACCTACAGAGGGCGCGTATGCCCCCTTTCAAAATTACATGGTGTTCTCTATTTATTTTCCATTTTTTCGGTTCTAAATCTAACTCATAACAAAATGTATGTACCAGAATTTTGAATTTTGAATCCAAGCATGCTTATTAATGCCACCAGATGTCGCGTGTCACGGGTGGAAAAAAATTTTTTTTTGTGCTCACTAGTTCTTGAATATTATATCGAATGGCAATTCGATGCTCAGCTGTTATTAAATAAACATAAAGCTGAAGAAGAGTTGGATTGTAATGAATAAATTGAAATGAATTATTATTTATTATATTATTATTTATTAATATTATTACTTATTAATAAATTAAAAAATATTTTTAAAATACTAAAAAAATTGTACTTTAGATCAATATTCCTCCTAATTTAACAGAAAAGTATATAATACTCATTCCCTAAAACAAAGATTTTTAGTAAAATGTATGGACAAATCTACAAGATAGATGCACTTCTTCAACTCATTACATGTAAGTGCAATATGTTTTATATATTTTAAATTTAAATTCTTATTTTTTCTAATTGTAAAATATAATGCCTCAACATTTTTTTTAGGTATTAATAACAATTTCTTTCTAGCTATTCCTATCAATTGCATTTTATGCAAGTATTCATACAAAATGCTAAAATCTAGTGAATAATGTATGTGTACTAATTTGAGACAAGATGAACTAAGAGAGTGAATGTGGTAGAGGGTTTGCTTGGAAATTTATGATGTAAATGCTTTGAGTCTAAAAATCATTAGACTATCTATGTTCACTGTATACAAAGCAGCAGGTACGTTATACCGACTTTATACTATTGTTACAGAGCGGCATAGATAAAGCTCTTGTATTTCACCACAGGAGGGCACATCTGGTTGTCATACAGTGTAGCCTTCTTTAACTGTAGGGGGTTTAGTCTTAATTATTTTTATATCTACATGTAACCTAGGTACGGACTTTCAAATAAACTGAGTGTATTTTTTATTTTATGATTGTATTCATTTTGTGTTTTGATAACTTTCTAAATAATTCTTGTTGTTCTGCCCATAGCAGTCATAAACGACTGAAGTAATTTCTTCTTTACATTTGATAGAATGTGTATAATTATATTTTAACATTTTAGTAGTCTATTTAGTTGAGTTTAATAATCTTGTAACCATCTGTGTTGTTTTTCTTTTTAAGTGATTTGCACATATGGCTTTGTGTGTCACAAACGGCGTTCAGCCTAGACAGTTCTTTTGATTGATAAACTTAGTTTTTATCATTTATATCATTTGCTGTTTACTAGTATGAAAAACAATGTAATGGCTGTAGTTTAACTGGTTGATAGAAATTGATTTTATAATGGTAGTGATATTAATTAATAGAACTTAATATTTGTAGTATATCTAGTGAAGGAAATTGACTAGTTTTCCTTGTTTACTTTTATCTTGTTTTGCATTTGAATTGTTGAATTAATGTGTGTTAATTAACTTTTTTAACTATTTTATTGAGATCATTGATTTCAGTTGAAGTTGAGATTTTGTAAAAGAGTATTCTGTTTTGGGATTTTGTCACAGTATTACTATGTTGTAGTGTTACTGGTTATTTGAATTAAGAGTTGGTGGAAGTGATTAGATTAAGGAATAACAAGGGATTTTGATTGAAATGTTATTGTATTGGGGTTTATTATTTTGTATGTTCGTTGGTAGAAGTTGGTTGTTATAATAAGGGATTTGGGGAAGTTGGCCCATGTGGTTAGTGCAGACTTTAAAGGAGGTTAATGAGATGACCCTAGAGAATCTGTCTTGGGATCTATGACAGTTGGATTTGGGAGAATATGGGAAAAGGCCAAAGATTATGTCAAAATGATGGGACATAATTCATATTTTTGGGCCCAATGAAGAAACGTGGGAAAGATCTGGAGGAAAAAACGTAAAAGCACCTTTGGCGTGTTTTTTGGTCTCTCCCTGGGGGTGTTGACCGGAGGAGAGGTAATAAAAGGATGAGTA
The DNA here is from genome assembly GCA_034686365.1 of Pachymerium ferrugineum. Taxonomy (NCBI): domain Eukaryota; kingdom Metazoa; phylum Arthropoda; class Chilopoda; order Geophilomorpha; family Geophilidae; genus Pachymerium; species Pachymerium ferrugineum. Next base: position 3,851 of record JAQGAS010001709.1, read on the forward strand.
AGGGTGTGGTCGAGGTCTCTTACACGTTGCTCGCACCTTGGAAGAGCAAGTTGTAGGTTTCCAGTTCGTCGTTTTGGTCTCTTGTGTGGTTCTCATCTTGGGGTGTTGAGAGACTGACAAGTTTCCAAGTTTGTGTTGGGCACTCTAAGTCACTCAGTCTTTAGAAAAGAATTGAGGGAGAGTTGTCTATGTTTTGTTGCCCGGTTAGACTTTAGATAAGTTTAAAGTTAAGTTAAGGTTGTACCCGAAGACCATAGCTGGAGGCTTGGTAATAGTTCGGCGTTTTTTGTTCATTACCATAAAACTGGGTGACTTTGACCCACTTTTTTAACATTTTTTTATAATAACTATTATAAAAATTAAGAAATGCTTATGAAAATTAGTGAAAAATGTAATAAAGTGTCAGGAATACGAATATTAATCTTATTAGAATTAATCTTATTTCTATAGTACTTTTTTAAAAATTTAAAGTGTGGGCCAAACTCACCTCGTAGGTCGGGGTGAGTTGACCCACCATACAAATCTAATGTTTTTGAGTTCTTATAGCAAAAAGAACCTGCTGTAAGTGTTACATTAGCCCTAAACAAGGGTTTTAAAAAGTTGTAACACATTTGGGCAAAAAAAAATTGAAAAATTTACCATTTAAAGTTATTTTTAAAAACCAGGTTTATTCTTTATTTTTATTTTTACATAAAGTATTATTATAGTATTAACCTCATTTGTAGGCTAATTCAGGAACACTGTAGGAACCTTTACAAATAAGAATTGGAGTTTTAATAAGTTGTTTAATTTCTTTTTTGCTATAAAAAATTTAATCTTTTTGCATAGGCCACTTCCAATTCTTGCCACTTCTCTGCATGACATTGACCTCTGCTCCATTTTTCTTTAAATTTACTACAATTCCGGGAAATAATTCTTCTTCGTAAGAAACGATTACATAAGCCCCAACAACAACAGATTTAAAATGATTTTGTTTTGATGTTTGATTGTCTTCCACATCAGAGTCGAAGGTTGGATCATTTTCTTTCTTCTTGTTTATTTTGCTCTTCTTTGCTCCTTTTTCAGCAGTCTTCTGCCGTTTTTTTGCTGGCTTTGGGTCCTCCACAGGTACATCTAATGGAGATATGCTTTTTCCAGCAGGAACTTAATTTCTTCTTTCTCTGAACTGGATTGTCCTGTTTTGTTGGTTCTTCTCTCAAATCTTTTAGCATATCCACAAAGGATTTTTCAACAGCAATTCCAGTCTCTTGAATTTCTTTTTTTATGTCGATGTTTGGTAAGTGCTGAAGAACTTCACTACTGGATAGGGGAAAATTTCTTGTTTTTCTGAATCCAGACTGCAGATTAGATGACTTGGTCGTGTTGAGTTCTTCCATCAATTTTCTTAGCAGACAGGGAAATTTACTTTTGTTTAATGACGAGGATTTTTGACCATTTTTTGTCATTTTATGTTCTGTTAAAATTTTTCTCCAAGATCGCTTCATTGGGGCAAAAAATGCCACATCAAGACGCTAACATAAATGTGTCGAGTTTGGTGGTAAACAAATGAAAGTTATATTGTTGTCATTGCAAGCATTCAAAACATCTAAACTAATGTGTGAAGACAAGTAGTCACTGATTAGGATTTTGTGGCCATCTAATTTTTTCAGAATTGGTAAGGCCAGACTATTGAACCAATCTTCGAAACAGAATGAATCAAACCAGCCAGATTTTGATCTGTTGTATCTCGTCCCAACTGATCCATCTTGAGTCCAAGTATCATAAAGGTGACTTGCTTTATATAGAATATATGGTAGCATCAAATCTCCATTTGCATTTTCACAGAACATAAGTGAGATTGCTGATTTTGAAGCATTAATTATTCTTTCCAGATATTTGTTCCCTCTTTTAAAAATTACACGCTTTTGTACTGGATCATCTAATAAGTTAGTTCCATCGTAGTTCCATATGTGTGTTGCAGGAACATCCTTCAATTCTGGTAAACAAATTAAAATTAATCTTATTAAATTAAAAAAACTACAAAACATTATTGGTTATACCCTCTTCTAGATGTTGGAAATATGAATTAAGAACATCAGATGTTATGCCTGCTCGTTGTCTTTTTATGTTGGTTGCAAACCGCTTACAAGGGGAGTGTCTCAGGTGGCCGCCTTAAATTTCTCTCAAACTGTGTATAATAGTTTACTAATACGTTTAACAGAGGTTGGTAAATTAAAAACTCACAATATTCATTCAAACAATAGAAAACATTGTTTGAACATTATACTATTTCCCTGCAGGGAAGTGGAAAGTAGGGCACTTTTGGGAGTATTTTGGCCTATAGCCATATCACAATTTACTGTAACCTTGCGTAGATTTGGATTTCAAAACTAATTCCGGAATCCATCTTGAAAAATGGAGGCACTCATGGACGTGTGAAGCTGCACGTAAGACATTCGTAATAATGGGCATTAATTTGTAATTGTCAACTTCGTTTAGGTGAAGGGATAAGGACACTGCAGCGAAGCACAACCTTTAACACTTCGTGGAAAGCCATTATATTGGAAAATACATGTTTTTAACTTCGTTAATCTAACATTGTTACACATTTGTTTTGATTTGAAGCCTACTACTTGTATTGTGTTCATTATTGCAATAAAACGTCTCACATTTCTGTAGTTTTGTTTTACTATTTTATTAAAACCAGAAAGAAATAAGGCTCATGCCTTCTAGGCCATATTAGTTACAGTTCTGTTAGGAATTTTTTTTAATTCATCACAACATTTCATAATTGTCTAGACCCAACAAACACGTGGAATTGTTTAATTTTAAACTTTTAATTGCACCAGATACACGAAACTACAGCTAATGTATGTAAATAAACCCAAATAAGTAGTAATGGTAGCAGAACATGTAAAACCTGCGCTGAAAATGTAATGGGCAGCTGACGGTCATTAAACCGATTTAAAACCTCAAGTTTTGATGGTCTAGCCTTCCCACGAGTTGTTAAGTTGCGCATTGTTGCAGTGTCCTTATCCCTTCACCTAAACGAAGCTAACAATTAGGAATTAATGCCCATTATTACGAATGTCTTATGTGCAGCTTCACACGTCCATGGGTGCCTCCATTTTTCAAGATGGATTCCGGAATTAGTTTCGAAATCCAAATCTACGCAAGGTTACAGTAAAATGTGATATGGCTATAGGCCAAAATACTCCCAAAAGTGCCCTACTTTCCACTTCCCTGCAGGGAAATAGTATAATGTTCAAACAATGTTTTCTATTGTTTGAATGAATAGTAGGAGTTTTTAATTTACCAACCTCTGTTGAACGTATTAGTAAACAATTACACACAGTTTGAGAGAAATCAAAGGCAGCTGCCTGAGACACTCCCCTTGTTAGTACAGCTTGATGTCTCTTGAAGAAATTAGTAGACCAGTCTTTTCCAGGTTTATTATTTGGAAATTTAGCTATTTTTCGTCCTCTACGATCTAAGTAAGCCTTAAGAAGGAAGCGCAAATCTGTTAATGTGACTGGAAATCCAAATTCACTCATTGCAATGCAGTGTTGAACAAAGTTCTTTTTGTTACAGAGCGGCATAGATAAAGCTCTTGTATTTCACCACAGGAGGGCACATCTGGTTGTCATACAGTGTAGCCTTCTTTAAATGTAGGGGTTTATTCTTAATTGTTTTATATGTAACATAGGTATAGATTTTCAAATAAACTGAGTGTATTTTCTATTTTATGATTGTATTCATTTTGTATTTTGATAATATTCATTTTGTATTTTGATAATATTCATTTTGTATTTTGATAATATTCATTTTGTATTTTGATAATATTCAATTTGTATTTTGAAAATATTCATTTTGAGTTTTGATAACCTTTTTAATAATTCATGTTGTGCTGCCCATATGGCCCTAGCAGTCGTAAACGACCGAAATAATTCCTTCTTTACATTTCATAGAAGATGTATAATTATATTTTAACATTTAGTAGGCAGTGTTTAGTTGAGTTTAATAATCTTGTAACCATCTGTGTTGTTTTTCCTTTTGGGTGGTTTGCACATTCTTTTTATTAATAAACTGATAAACTTGGTTTTTGTATCTTTATATCATATGGTGTTTTCTAGTATGAAAAACAATATAAGGGTTTGGTTTAACTGGTTAATAGAAATTGATTTGATCATATTGTAGTAATTATTCACTCTAACTGCAAAGTATTAATCTTATAATTGTAGTGATATTAATTAATGTAACTTTATATTTGTAGTATTTCTTGTGAAAAAAATTCACTAGTTTCTTTTATATTAATCACTTTTGGTTTTATTTGCATTAATCTTATTTTATAATTGTTTTAATTAAATGGTTTGAATATTGATATTGATTAACTTGTTTTAACTAATGCTATGCCTCCACCAGAGCCGATATCTAGATAATTTAATATCTGGATAAAATATATCGAGATATTTGGTTGGCCCCACCACAAATTTTTCAAGATATCCGAGTTTTCAGTCGAATTATGTCCATCTTGGTTTTCGATGATTTTCAGACGTAATATTTAACGTTACGTAATATTTAATTACGTAATACATTTACGTAATTTAATTTAATTACGTAATTTATCGTAAGTACGTAGTATTTAATGTTATTACATAATATTTAACGTAATAAAATTTAACGTAACGTAATATTGAATGCTATACAATATTTAACGGAACGTAATGTTTAATGTAATATTTAACGTTACGTAATTTTTAACGTTACAAAATATTGAACATTACGTAACGTTGAATATTACATACGTTAAATATTATATAACCTTAAATTTTATGTAACGTTAAATTTTTATATCATTAATTTTTAGTAACGCTAAATATTACATAAATAATGATTCCTTGGTGATCTATGGACGCAAAGTTTTTTCAAACAACCGTGCTAAATATCTAAATAAATTTAATAGCAGTGGAGTCCATTGTTACTTATCTAGATAAGTAATATCTCCTTCTATTATCCAGATAATTCTCATCCTTTGAATTATCTAGATATCTTGTTTGGTAGAGGCATAGCATTAGTGTGATTAACTTGTTTTGACTTAGTATGATTAACTTGTTTTAACTTAGTGTGATTAACTTGTTTTAACTTAGTGTGATTAACTTATTTTAACTTAGTGAAAAAATAATTGTATTGGTATTACTGTTTAACATTAACTTTGGGTTTTATTACAGTATAGTTATATTAAACTGTTTTGTGAATTGACTAAAAGTTGGTGGAAGTAAATCGAATGGAATAAGTATTTTGATTAAAATGTTGTTGTATTGGGGTTTATTGTTTTGTATGTAAGTTGGTGGAAGTTAGTTGTTGTAATGAGGGATTAAGGGGAGTCAGCCTATGTGGTTAGCACTGACTTTAAAGGGAGTTAATGAGATGATCCTAGGGAATCTGTCTTTGAGATTATGACAGTTGGATTTGAGGGAATCTGGGAAAAGGCCAAAGATTATGTCATAATGGTGAGACATAATTCATATTTTAGGCCCAATGAAGAAATGTGGAAAAGGTCTGGGGGAAAAAACTTAGGGACATTATTGGTGTGTTTTTTGGTCCCTTCCTGGGGGTGTTAAGGTAATAAAAAGGATGAGTAAGGGCGTGGTCGGAGTCTCTTACACTTGCTCACACCTTAGAAGAGCAAGTCGTAGGTTTTCATTTTGTTTTTTGGTCTCTTGCGCGGCTCTCATCTTGGAATGTTGGGAGAGCGACAGGTTTCCAGTTTGGTTAAGACTTGCACTTTGTCAGTCTTTGGATAAGCTGAGAGTCAAGCAATTTGGTTAAGACTTGTACTTTATCAGTCTCTAGAGAAGCTGAGAGTTAAGCAGTTTTTGTGTCAAGTGGATGAAAACAGAGTAGAGAATCTGTTGCATCGTTTGGTGTTGTTTTGTGAAGATTTGAGAAGTTTTGTGTCCGGAGTCTGGGAGCCTATTTGGTGCAATTGTGGCGGTCAGTTAATTGGAGTACTGACATTGTATAAGCGTTTGGAGTATGGTGCAGTGAAGAGAAGAAAAGAATCTAAGGACTTAGAACTTAAAGTGTTGATTGAAGAAAAGAGATTAGAACTGTTACTGTATCATCAGTGAAGACAACTGAAGTTAAAGGAAGTTTGGAGTGAGTTAATATTGATTGAGAGAAAGTGTTGAAAAGGGGTAGATAAATGTTTCAAGGAAATTTTGGTTTAAAGAAGGTTGTTAGGGAGTTTGATAGATTAAAGAGAGAACTTCCACCAACTAACACAATTTGTGACCAACTAACACAATTTGTGACAATATTGAGAATTGAATTTTGAAAGGGTTTGAAAAGTATTAGAAAAGTATTTGCTTTGTCTTGTAAAGTATTATTTTGTATTTTGGGGGAAGTTTTTTGATTGAATTGAAAGTCCATATTAGTTTGTTTTGATCTCTTTATTTTGAATAATAAATAATTTAATCAGAGTAAAGTATTTGAGTTGAATTGAATTTGAAGAACAGATTCCAGAGCGCTCAATTGCCAATTCAGGCAGAGGGACCTTGGGAGGTAAGTGTTTTGATAGTTTAAGGGACGGGAGTTAATTAGTTTAAATAACCACTCATTAACATTTTCTTTAATTTTTCTTAGGCTTGTTTGTCCACCTATAGTAAATATCATAACTAGTGTTAATATTACTGTGATCTCCTTTCTCACATGGCTGATTTACTAACCTGGCTTTAATGGATGAGATTTCTTCAATTTGTTTTAATGGTACTTATTGGTATGTTATATGTTTCTGATGCTTTTCTCTGAGTTAATTTCCTACTTCTGATAGCAGCCAAACACTCATTTAGAGGTTTTTTGGTATAATTAATGTAATCTCTGCTGCCAAAAGCTCTAACATATTTACGTGGTATGGTTTCAATTTCTTACACAGGGAATTCCCCACAATAGCTATAGGGTGTGTTTATCCACATATGGGGTGGAATTAACCCGGAAATAGCTTAAAGTCACCCATTTGAAAAATTGAAACATTTTCGTTTATTGCATGGTTTAATAACTAATGTTGTTATTTATACAAAAAAAAACTTTTAAAAAAAAAAATTTTTTTAAACAGTTTAAAAAATAAAAAACTGTTTGTATAAACGTATTATATGTTTAGAATTGTGATACCTATCACAAATTTTGTCTGGTAATAAGAGTTTTTTAGGTAATGAATTGGCCCAGAAAAAACTACTGTTTAAAGTTTATTTTTTATTAAAAGAATAAATGAATAAATCATAACTACATGAAATGATTCTGATAGATAAAATGATGCTACATTTAATAAAAAAATTAATTACATAGTCTTAACAAGTTCTACAGAAAAATCAAAAACAACTTTTTTTTAGGGAGGGCAAAGTCACCCACCCTGGGTCAAAGTCACCTGGTTTTACGGGTGTTAAAAGTCCACAGACGTTTTGTGAAGTCTTGTGTCCATTGGCTAGGAGCCAATTTGTTTGGAAGTGTGATTATGACAGTGTAGACATTGCCATTATTTGAAGTCAGATTTTGAAAAGAAATCCAGCATTCAAGATCAGTATAAAAAAACTAAACTTAAAGTGTTGACAGAAGAAAACAGCTTAGAACTTTTGTTGTAACTCCAGTGAAGACATCTGAAGTTAAGGGGTGAGTTGAAAAGTTGATGAGAATTGTGAAAGGGAAGTTTGAAAGTGTTTAGGAATATTTTAGAAATTTTGGGAAGTTGGGTAAAGTAATTGGAAAAACTTCCACCAACTAAGTGTTTATTTGAAGTGTTTGCATTGCTTTTGAAAATTGTTTTGTTTTAGTGTTATCTTACATTTTGGGGGATTTTATGTTTTGTTTGGGAACTGAATAAGTTGAAATTCCATAGTAGTTTTGGTATTTTGTTTAAACAAATAAATAGTGAAATTTAGTTTAAAGGAATTGCATTTTATTGCCTTGAGAAGTTATACAGACTCCTTGACGCTCACTGTTAATTCAGACAAAGGGTCTTTCGGAAAAGGTAAGAGTTTTTGAGGTGTTAAAGGTCAAAAGGTTGGAATTCATTAAATCATCCGATGACACTATGTTTTTTCACCTTCAGTATGAAATTAAAGAAAACAGAAAAACAATTGAAGAGTTGTCATGCACGTCAATGTTCGGAGAATCACGCACATGACTCGACTTGTGGCGCACGTCGCCTGGCAAGGCTTACAGGCCTGCAACCATTTAAAGTGAGCAATACGTTCACGCACAAATTCAGCTATCGCCCCAGTTGCAACATCGACCTCTTCACTACGTTATTTATGGAAGGATGAGATAGTCACAAGAGTATTAAACACTGAGTTAAGGACAAATATAATAGCACGCCCAACTTACAAGGGGAGTGTCTCAGGTGGCCACCTTAGATTTCTTTCAAACTTTGTTTAGTAGTTTAATGTTTCATTTAAAAGAGGTTGGTAAACTAAAAACTCCCACTATTCTGTCAAACAATAGAAAACATTGTTTGAACATTGCACTATTTCCCTGAAGGGAAGTGGAAAGTAGGGTACTTTTGGGAGTATTTTGGCCTATAGCCACATCACACTTTATGTAATCTTGCGAAGGTTTGGAGTTCGGAACTAGTTCCAGAATCCATATTGCAAAATGGCGGCGCACATATACGAGGGAAGCTGCACGTAAGAATTTCGTAATAATAGGAGTTAATTACTGTTTATCAGCAATGTTTAGGCAACACTACAACAATATTCCACCCGTAACACCCCTTGCAAAGCCAGAGCAATAGGAACAACATGATTTTAAACTATTTAAACCCTTTTTGTTGTATAATTAAATAGAATAGATAATTAAATAGAATATTGTTTTTAGTGGAATCGGAAGCCTACCTATTGTGCTTATTATTGTTATATTAAACTTAAAATGCCACACAAATTGCTACAGATTTATTGCAATTTTTTACGAACTTTAGTTGTTTTATCTGTTTAACATTCGTATAATTATTAGACACAAACAACAGATGCAATATTGTAATTTATGACCGTTTATTTGCTCCAAATACACCGAATTACAGTTAGCTTAATTATACATCTGATAACCTCAAATAGTATGATCCAATATTTGTATGAAAAGGGATGTAAATGTACAAATAATTTTATTTAACGTTCTGGAATGGTAGCTGGCGGACATTATATTCCATTATAAAACTGGTATAAACCTTTGTTTATGAAGGTACAGCCTTTCCAAGAGGCGTTACAGGTCGTATATTGTTGTAGTGTTAAGCCACATGAGGCACCAAAATAAAAATTTTAATCTCTAATTGGCTATTGATGAGCTAATTGCTCACATGGACATTGGGACATACCCACAGGCCATAGGGGTGGGAAATATGGCCTGTGACATCCCCCGGACCCAGCTCTTTATAGGGATCCAGAGAAATGTCGAATCCTTGCAAAGGCCCTATAAAGGCGTCATACCCAAATCCTAAAAGGAATAGTTTGGGTTACATTAAAGTTACAAAATGATATTGGTTTAATTAAACATTGTAATTAATTGTCAATTGTAAATGTCACAATCGACGAAAAATAAGAAATGTACAAAGAACAAGGTACATGTATATGGTTTTTATGTATTGCACAACAGATGATATTAAAAACTTTTATATGATATCTTATATCTAGTCAATAATTTTTAAAATATTTAAAATTTTACAAATTTTATGTGGTAAGTTTTATATCTAGTCAATATCTGGCATAAAAACTTTTTTTTTCAATTTTTTGATGTTTTTTTGCGTTTGAGTTATAAACCTTTTAAAAAACACTTTTTGTGGCCATATTCACTTTAACACTGGTTAAATAAGACCTAGCTGTTATAAAACATGATGTGGCCACATTAACCCAATCTTTGAGGTGAATGTGGCCACCAAGAATTTAAAAAAAAAAAAACTAATAGGTAGATCAAAATTTTGTTTACTATATTCGATAGCCCTACTTCTTCCTCCAATCTTAATTAAGGTTCTCCAACAAATATATAAAAAGTTATTCAACTTTTAGAAAAAATATTGGCCCCATTCACACCGGTTTAGGCTTGCAAAAAATATTGTGTATTTTTCTTAAAATTTTGGTTTTTCTTCTCTTTTAGATTTATTGCTGGTGTTATTTAGATGTTAGATTCATTGCTTGCGTGATACACTCTGCTTTGATACGTTTTTCTTCTCCACTATTGCAATTGCCAGACTGACTAAAGGAATTTTTGGATTCATTACTTGTGTAATTTTGATGTTGCATTCATTGTTTGCGTGGTACGCTTCACGTTGCAATCAGAGTCAGTTCAGAACATTGCTGTAATCTCCATTCTCTGTATTGATCTGAAAAGACCATTGTCTGAAAAGACTTATTCTTTCTGACTGATCGCGTCAAAAAGAACCTAGAAAAGCGAAATTTTCCTGTGATTGTCCAGAAAAAAATTTCTCAAGCTCATGTAGTGAGCAGAGGCTTGAACAAGTAAGGCGAGCAAGGCTCAAGCACAAACTTAATGGATATCGGTATGTGTTGTTCAGACACTGCTTCAATTGCATTTTACTTCTGACCATCGGCATATCCTAACCGTTTGAGCTAAAAATGTGTTTATGGGCGTACTAAGCATTTAGAACTCGAATGCTCCGAAAAGTACTATCTCAACGAGATAATTACAATGAAACCTATCGTGAACCGAGCTTTGTGTTAGAAAAATACTTACTAGAAATACTAGAAATACTTCACGAAGGTGATGCCTAATTTAATAGGACTTAACTTATATTTTCGTAGTTGTCTGGGGGGTTAAAATTATTTGCTCGCAAGTAAGGTAAGAATAAAATGATATTTATTCGGTCTTATTACAGAATATAAAATGACTAGTATTTAACATGCTGTTTCTTTATACAGATACTAAATTCAACTCTTGAAAGGAGAATCGACAAAGAGAATAAATTACGGTTAAAAGTGGCGGTAAAAAGATTAAGCAGAGTAATCAACGGGCAGGAAAATTCCTCAAGGCAAGTTGATTTGCAGAATAGAATGTGATCACACATAGGATAGAATCTTGGCTAACCTTTACTTCCAAGAATAACTCATATAGGTGAATAATTATTCTATTGCACGAATTTGGTGCATCTCTTGGCTGACTCCAAATCCTAACTTCTCTAACGTCCAAATCTTTATAGGATTGGTTGCCTGAAGCCCTTAGACAAACTTCTATAATGCGTTACAGTAGTTCACTGAAGATTTTCAGCAAACAGTGGTTTTCTCAAATGGCACCCTAAAATCCCAGCTCTCAAAATGGTAAACTCAAGAGACAAGATGTTACCAGGATGAATGATGGGAAAAGACTGGCGCTAAAATAGTTACCAGCACCTCATCATAATGGTCTTCTCAAATGGCACCCTAAAATCCCAGCTCTCAAAATGGTAAACTCAAGAGACAAGATGTTACTAGGATGAATGACTGGCGTTAAAAATAGCTACCAGCACCTCATCCCATCGGTGGCACAAGTAGAGCAGCATCGGACCAATCCAGAGCTTGCTCTTGTTACTATGGTGCCTATTTGGGTCACCACAAACCATGTAACTGCGATAGTTGTGATGTTAAATCGTGTTTTTACCCTAAAATTTAATCCTTATGGGCACTAAAATGCATTCAGAAATGCGATTATCCCAATGGTGCTAGCCTAAAAATTTTTGTTACCATCTTCATGAATGCATCATGATGGAAAAATGAGCGTTTTAAGGATTTATTCGTGGTTATAAATGCGTTTCATATCGATGAGATTTCCTGTATTCATTGCGTTGTTATTCTAAAAGCGTTTCCACTGTTTTGAGTGTTCATAACGGTTTTCTGTTAGGTAAGTGTTTCCTGCCAAAACTTCACAGAAGTGAATTTGACTACTGAGACTCTGTTTGTAAGCGTTCATCTCACTGAGGATGAGATAAGGCTATCTGAAAAGAATACTTACTACCTTCTAAAATTTCCCTAAATTTACCCAGATCGAAGTGCGTGCATGTTCTCCTCTGAACAAGACTTCTTATCGTCTGCTGAATGTGTCTGCTTGGCTCCTTAAAACTTGAAAAATCCCATATCCCACCTTTTGCAGGATACAAGAAAGATATCTCCAGCCATATGGGCACGGATTATTACCGGATAAGCCTCCATATATGGCAGAAAAAGGGTCTGGACAAAAGACGGAATGGAAAGGCGGAATGGAAAGGAGGAATGGAAAGGTGGATTGGCGGAACGGAAAGT
>JAQGAS010001710.1:0-16098 GCA_034686365.1 Pachymerium ferrugineum
TTATTCAACGTAACAAAATTTAGCTTAAATTTCACGGTTATTAATTTGCTCTGATTTTTGTCACAAAAAAATCAAATAGATTAAATGTTTTAAACATAAGTATTTAAAAATTATTTTTTAGTTGTAATAAATGGTCATTGGTCTATAGATTGGGAATACCAAAATTAACAAAAGCCATCATTACATTACATTGATAGAATCAAAACACCAGACAAACATTGAAAAATGCTGCCGCATTCATCTTGTACTTATTCGATGAAAAATCATTCATAACAAACATACTTATGTTTCATAACTTTCCAATCCTTAACCTGACAATCTCTATTGCAGTAAGCAGCTCTATGACATCTACAACACTGTAGAGCAGCTGCATATTTCCGGCAAAATCTACAACGCTTCACATCCCGGCCCTCAAAAACAATACTTTCAGGCTCATCTACACGAATATGAGAGCTCATATTATTTTCATCACGTTTGTAGTAAGGATTCAGTATGGTCAGTCTACAACCGAAACCCAATTTACTATGAATATGTTCGTCTTGAGGAATATTGTAAACGCAAAGACGTTCCACATCCCAATTTTCGTCTTCTACAAGAACTTGAATGCTAGGCAAACCCAAAATTGGATCATCTATTACCACACAACTCAAACCAAACCCTTCGTATACGTGGTTCTCAATAGGGTCCATTTATTCCAAAATGATTTGTCTCACTTCATCCAACTGCGACGGACCTTTCTGCGTAAATTCAGGTTTCCAAAAAACTTCAATATTAAATCGATTTTTTTGACGATCTTAGTTTGGATGCGTTTTCTCTATGCGTGACTATTAACTCTACACGTCTTGGATCCAGAAGTTTGGCACACAAAGCCTCCTCTTCACTTTTGTCTGTTACAAGTTGTTCATTTCTTGGACTCGGTTCGTCTGTTGCAAGCTTTAGTAGGGCAAAGGACTCCGAACAAGAGAGAGACTGCAGTAGAGATTTCTGAAAGCATTCTACTGGTAAAAAATAAGGTAATTGCTCCTTCTCCGAATCTAAACCCCGCTTGTAATACTCGAATACTTTCTGCACATTGCAAGGATCGACTAAAGTATACATCCAAGCTATTGCATAGTACGATACTGGTAATCTACGATGGTCATGAGGCGCAAAACGTATAAACGGTTCATAAGCTTCAATTGTAGCTATGGCATTACGTTCATTTGGATAAATAAATGCAGCCTTAGCGTACAAAATGTTAACATTATTGGGAAACTTCTTCAATGCATTGTTTGCTGCTTCGAACCCCATTCGAGAATCTTCTAAAAATCCAAAAACATTACAGAGGGTCTCATGGAACCATTCTTCATTAGGATACAATTCTAATCTTTTTTCAAGTAGTTCTCGCGTACGTTCCAGGTTCCTTACAATAATCATGACTTCACAAACCCTCAAATCAATATCCAATTGAGATGGTACTGTTACAGTTTCACGATCCTTTAGTTCGTCAAACTTTATCCAGGCAGAGCAGCAATTGTTCATGTCAAGAACAACATCTGATATCCGAATGCTATCAGCAAAAAGACTAATAACTTCGCAAATATTATTTGGGTTATTTTGATTTAGTAAACTGACTGCTTTGTTATAAAATAGGAGTGCGTCTTTCATCTCTGCAGCCAATTTGGACCCCTTTTCAGCGTGTTTTTCAAGTTCTTCTAGCTTGAACTTGTCAGTTTTTTTTGTAACCATTGATGGGAGTTGTGCGATTGAAAACTTCTTTGATATTTCTCCAACATCATTAATAAAGTTAAACTCCGCAGGATTTTTCTTCTTCAAGTATCTACGTCGTCTTTCAATCAAAGTCATATTTGTGGTAGGCCATCCACATTTCAATTCCCAACTCGTCATTTTCTTGTCAAAATCTACGAAATTAGTTGTTAATTTTTTGACTTCAAGTGAAAATTCAGGTGATCTTGAAATAGCAGTAGCATTACCATTTGCAACAGCTCTTTCATGCCATACCATTGCCTCATCTGGATCTAATGCACACTTCAGGTAATACTCCGCTAAGGCTTGCATTGCGTCATTGTTGAATCTATTAGCTGCAAGTTTCATATATTGCACCCCTTTTACATCATCCCTTTCAACACCTCTTCCATCCAAATAAAATTGTGCCAGAATGAATGGGGCCCTTCCATTTTCATGATCTGAAGATTTCTGCAGCCAAGCAACAGCTTTCTCAAAATCGTTACAAACCCCAAGTCCTTTGTTGTAAATAGAAGCTAGCTCAATTTCAGATTCAGAGACATTATGATCTGGTGAGATCATAATCTCACCAGCAAAATACGGACATTTACTAGCAGCTTCTTTAAAGTAATCAATGGATTTCAATAGATCCTTTGGAACAGCAATTCCTAGTCTGTGCATCATGCCCAGGTGGTACAATGACTGTGCATTTCCTTTTTTAGCTGCTTTTAAAAATAATTGCAATGCTAGTTCGCAGTCTTTGGGGATTTTGAACCCAACCAATAGGCACACTGCATGCAAAGCTATTTCGGAACAAAGTTTAATGTCAAAAACCTTTGAATCACCGTATTTTTGTTTGAAGTATATGTCTACTGCTTCTATATCTTTTTTTACTCGTTCAATGTACTCTACTTCTGGTTTTTGGTTACTGGAATCTTCATTTTGCATTCATCTCTGACCTTAACTAAATCAACTCTTCTATTATCCAATGCTAGAGCTATGTTAAAATGCTTAACGGCTTTCTTAAATCTTCCAACAACTTTGTAAGCCTCTGCAAGTCGAGTATGCGCTCTAAACCAGGTAGGCCTCATTTGAATCGCTTTTTGAGCATCTTCAACGGCCTTAACTAAATCATAATTCAGAGTTTTTTCAATAATATTCTCTTTGTCGTTGTAACTCTGAGCTAGATGTGCTGCTGACCGATTAGAATATAAGATGCCTTGTAATTCTTTAGATACTCCAGGTAATTGTAATGCTTGGGTGTAAGTTTGAATTGCATTGTGATGGTTGCCGTTGTTAAATAGAATGTTTGCCCTTTCCTTGAAGGCTTTAGCATTAAAGGTGTTAATGGGGTCGAACTCATCCAAAGGAATGTGTGTAAAGGATTGAATGTTTATCGTTGCTATCTTTTTTTGTAATTTGTCAATTGCCTCGAAAAACTCTGAGGTGATACTGAGCTGTAGTAAAATATCGGTTACAGCCGCCCAGAAATTTTCGTACTGAGGTTCGAAAATACCTGATTCGTTATAACAGCGGGTAATTTCATTTTGAACGACAACAAGTTCAGCAAATTTCTCCTTTTCTTTCTTCTTAAATTTCGCATTGGCATTCCCGAAGTCTAAGTTCTGAAGTACGTGGCAACATAACTTAAGGTTCCATAATTCTACACTTCCCAATTCCAACAATTTTTTTTGTCTACAACTGCTGGTTTGCCAAACCTTTTTCCCTATTCCAGTTACGAATGCTTTCCCCTGTTGTGGTGAACTTTTCCATGCTTTATTAGTTGCTTTTTTCCAGTGTTCCAGGAATACATCTTGTAAAATGAGATTGACTTTGTGCAGAAGAATGAATTTCAAATTGACATAGTAGGCCGTATCCATCTCCATCCATCTGGCCGTATCCATCTGAAATGAAAAAATAATCAGCACGCAAGCTTTAAAAATTTTTCAAAATAGAGGTTTTACTGGAAAAGCGAAATGCCTTACTTGTGGCAGTTGTAACTGTACTGGATTTGCTTTTTGATTCGTGGTTTTAAAGGCTAAAACTGCCTTTAATTGCAAAGTAACAATTTTATGGTACTTTGTCTTTTAATTCTAAATTGAAATTGAAATATTTAAGAGGGGAAATTTAAGACTTTCTGTACGTTACCTTACAGTCGCAAAACCGAACTTATTTCAAGGTACCTTGTGTTGGCGAAATGTGGGCTGTTGCTGTAACACTGTAGTTTTAACTCGTTTCAGGGTAAGCTACCTGTAAATAACTCAATATTAACATTATAAAAGCGTAAAGTATAAAGTGCAAATTTCACCTCGAAAAGATCCTTGAAGAGAAGGCAAACATCGGTTCAATACTTTTAGTTTCGATATGAAATAGCGTCATGAGTCATCACGTGACGGAGAACTTACACTGAGGGCACCGCCATCAGTGACACTTTGAGCAACTAAACAATAAATTTCCTAAAAGCAGAAGTAAATAAACTTCTGGATATTCTACGCATGTACTCATAAGCAGATTATTCTCTTCAAAGGAGAAATACTAAAAAAAATTTTTTTACAATTTATTATTAAGATCAAAATGTTCTTATACAACTTATTTTTTGAAAAAGGGAAGGAAGGTTACATAATATAATATCAAACTTGAATTTAATTATGATAATAAGTTGAAATAATTATGGGCAAACAACCAAAAATTTAAACAGCAAAGAAAACAAATTATTACAGCACTGAGCTTAATGTTAAAAACAAATGAACTTATGCTTCATAACTTTCCAATCTTGAACCTGGCATTCTCGGTTACAGTAAGTCGCTCTGTGACATTTACTGCACTGCAATGCAGCTCTACTTTTTCCACAAAATCTGCAACGATTCACATCCCGACCTTCAAAAATAATGCTTTCAGGCTCATCAACTCGAATATAAAGCTTGCCATCGAGTTCCCCCTTCTTGTAGTAAGGATTCAATACAGTCAGTCTGCAGCCATAACCCAACAAGTTGTCGGTATTTTCATCTTGAGGAATGTTGTAAACACCAAGACGTTCCACATCCAAATTCTCATCTTCTACGAGAACATGAATGGCAGAGAAACCCAATATCGGCTCATCAACTACCACACAACTCAAACCAAATCCTTCGTATATGTGATTTGCAGTAGGAGGACCCATTTCCTCTAGTAGAATGGTTTTCACTTCAGCCAACTGTGATGGTCCTGTTTGCGTTAACTTTGGTTGTACAGAGATATTACTTTTATATAAGGACGTTTGCAGTCCTTTCGACCTGGCTGCAACTTTCCTTTGTGCAACAATCAATTCCACACGTCTTGGTTCCAGAAGCTTCGAAAACTTCATCTCATCTTCACTTTTTAATGTGTCAGGTGTATTTTTTCGTGGAGTTGGTTCATCCTTTGCCAACTGCAGTACCGAAAAAGCCTGCAATTGAGATAATGAGTCCAACGTGGATTTCTCAGCGCATTCAACTGGTAAAAAGTACGGCAACTGATTTTTCTCAGCATCTAAACCTCGTTTGTAGTAATCCATTACTTTAAACATATCCTTACGGCTCAAATGCATATATGCCAAACTGTAATATGAAGCTGGGACTCTGCGGTGATCTTTTGATGCTAGACTTAAAAACCGTTCATAAGTTTCAACGATAGCAATTGAATTTTCACGTTCAGTTTTAGATTGGCGCATGAAGGCAGCTTTCACATATAAAATATCAACATTATTAGGAAATTTCTTCAATGCTTTATTCGCTGCAGCTAGGCCCCTGTGAGGATCTGCTAAGAATCCATACATGCAGCAAAGTAAGTCGTGAAAAAACTCTTCATTAGGATACAGTTTCACACATTCTTTAAGAAATGAGCAAGCCTTTTGAATGTCATTTCCAAATGCCGATACCTCACAAACTCTCAAATCAATGTCCTGTTGGGACGGTACAGGAATTTCTTGTCTTTCGGGATGTAATTGAATAAACGTATTCAGTGCACGGCACACATCCCATATATCGACAACCAATTCTGATTTCCGTATACTGTCAGCAAATAGACTAATAATCTCACAAATAACATCTGGCTTGTCCTGATCTAATAAATACACTGCTTTGTTGTACGACAATAGTGCATCCCTTATCTTTGCAGCTACTACGGATCCTTTCTTTACAAAGTAATCCAGGTCTTCTAATTTATATTTCATTCCTTTCTCTAATTTTGCAGGAAGTTTAATCTTTGTAAACTTCTGATTTATGTCTTGCATGTCATTGCAAAAGTTACCAATTCCGGGAGTTTTTCTTTCTATGAACCTGCGTCTTCGTTCTAGCATAGTGATACCTGTAGTAGGCAATCCACATTTTAATTCCCAATCGATCAATTCCTTGTCAATTTCTTTGCTTCTAGTTTTCAAGTTTTTAACTTGGATTAAAAATTCATTCGCATTAGATATAGCACTGATGTTGCCACTTGAAACAGCCCTCTCGTGCCATTTCACTGCCTCATTTGGATCTTCAGCTTTGAACAAATAGTACTGTGCTAAAACGTACATAGCGTCAACATTGAATCTTGAAGCTGCCAATTTTAAGTATTGTTCTGCTTTTACTTCATCTTTCTCAACTCCTCTACCATTCATGTAAAATTGTGCTAGTCCAAAAGGCGCAGTTTTATTTCCATGGTCCGAAGATTTTTGGTACCAAGCTAGAGCTTTCTCCAAATCATTGCAAGTTCCCCATCCTTTGTCATAAATGAAAGCCAATTCAGCTTCAGCTTCCGAAACGCTTTCTTCTGCTAATGGCATTGCTTCATTTGGTTTTTGCTGAACAGCTTCCTTGAAGTAATTCATAGACTTCTGTAAATTCTTTTGAACTGCAATTCCAAATCTGTGTAACATTCCTAATTGATACAATGCTTGAGCATCTTTTTTTTTAGCTGCTTTCTGGAACAATGTTACAGCTAATTCATGGTTTTGCGGAGTTTGGAACCCAACCAAGTGCTGAACTCCCTTTATGCTTGTCGACGAATCAGGAAAAAATTTTTGCATATTCTTAAAAGACATCTTTCCACCCGATCTTTCCTTCAGACCCGTATCAGCTGCTTCGACATCTTTTTTAAGTCCTTCAAGGTACAGCAAAGCTGGCGATATTTCTGGAATCTTCAATTTGCATTCATCTCTTATCTTGACAAAATCCAATCTACTTTTATCTAACGACAGCGTTATGTTGTAATGTCTAACCGCTTTGTAAAACTTCCCCATTTCATTGTACGCTGTAGCTAGCCGATAGTGTGCTCTGAACCAAGTAGGATTCAACTGAACTGCTTTACGAGCATCATTAAGGGCCATGTCGTGTGGTTTTTCAAATTTGTGAAACTTTATGTGCTCATCAATCTTCTGTATTGAAAACACGGCTGACCGATTGGAATATAAAATACTTCGCAATTCTTTTGACATGCCACTTAATTCTATTGCTTGAGTGTAAGTGTTAATTGCTTCTTTATATTTCCTTTCGTTGAAAAAGGTGTTTGCCATTTCTTTTAACGTTACCGCTTCTTGGGTGTTAACGGGATCAGAGTCTTCTATTGGAGATTCAATAATGGATGTGGCAATTTTTACCTTCGCTAAATATTTGGCATCTGCTGAATTTTCGGATTTACTATTTGCATCAAAATTTTCAAAGGAAGGAATTATTTCACCAAAATATGTCAAAATGCTCGCTATTTTCACCCACAGAGTTTCGTATTGAGTTTTGTTCATGGGCCATTCACTGGGTGATTTGGAAATGAGCGTTTCGTTGTAATTACGATTAATTTCGTTTTGAATGGCAACAAGTTCTGCGAATTTTTCTTTTTCTTTGTTCTTGAATTTGACTTTTAAATCTAATTTCTGAAGTATGTGACTGCACAGTTTAAGATCCCATAAATCTACATTTCCTACTTCTAACAATTCTTTCTGTCGTCGACTGCTGGTTTGCCAAACTTTTTTTCCTTTTCCAGTTATAAACGCCTTTCCTTGCTCCGCGGAATTTTTCCATGCTTCTTTAGTTGACTTCTGCCACTGATTCAAAAATAATTTTTGAAGGACGATATTGGCCTTATGCAGGAGAATTAAATTCAAGTTAACGTAATAATCCGTACAAAGTTCCATCTAGAAAAATGAAAAAAGGAATAATCTTTACTTTCTTTAAACATTAAATTTTCTTGAATAAAAACTTACCGTTACACTTATTCAAATTGAGAAAAGTCTCTAGATTATAACGTGACAGCAGTCAGCAGTGAATCTAGATTTTAAAAAAAAGTAGAAAGAATAAAAACAATGCAGAAAAATTTAAAACGATCGATTAATTTTGCTTGTCGGTCAATTAAAAAAACTTCTAAATAAACTGAAAGGTCAAAACAAGGATGTTATACATCCTTTCATTCATGTTATTTGATTCCCTTATTCCGTTTGGCATCTTTGCTATTGACCGTCTTTCAGTTTTCACAGAAATATGATTCCCTCGAAAGCTGGAATCCAATTTCTCTTTTTTGACTGAGGAGAAACATTCTTGGTCAAAGCAAAAACGCCAAATGGAATAACACGATTTACATATATAAAATGTTACAAATGTGGAATTGTTTTATGTTACTAGGTGTAATTTATGAGGCTATCTAATTTTAATTTTTACATCTAGGGAAATATTCTTTGTGCTGCGTAAGCATAAATAGCATTGATTTGTAATATTTTGAAAATTTAATAATCACAAAAATATAAGCCTAACTTTAATTTTTTCAAACAGTCTAACAAGTAAGTAAAACTGAGGCTACTTAAAAGATCCTTTCAGTGCCAAAAGTTTGTTACGGTGTATTCTTTATAACTGTGAATTATAAAGGCACAGAGCCGAAACAGCGATGAGGATGTTCAATTGCCTCTAAAGGCAATTGAATTGACGTAGAGTATTTCTTTGATAAATAAAGTATTTCTTTATTTTCTAAGACCGCACAGAAATACAGTGGAATAATGGTTCCTATTGATCAATATCAATAAGATGCAACAAATATTAATTACGTACTCTTATCCGATTTTTACACTAATGTACAAATCGCCACTCTCTTGCCGATAATAACACCTATACTCACTGACAGGAACACCGCACGGGACACTGGTTAGGATCGCCAACACTATAGTTTCCCACTGGATTACACGATCGGCTCTTGTCACGGAGCTGAAACCACGTGAAATATGTGTGATATGTGGAAAAACTAGGAGAGCGACCGCGTGCTTGTCACCCCCTTTATACTCTCAGGTACAACAGGGAATATCACGTGATTCGTGGCCAATCAGGAATCAGGGATCAGGAATGTGCCATTGACTGTCCACGGGTGTCCAAATACGTCAGTAAGTGTAAGGGATTAAATGTGCCCAACTATTCCTATTACAACAGGCGTGGGGAAATATGTCAACATATTTTCTCTTTACGTGTATGTGAGAATATGATGATAACATCATATTTCTTGCAGGGAATCTGGCAATGTATAACACATTGCCCTCACGTGTATTCTTTAGAATACACGTGGATTGCCCTTAAGCCTAGCATGTTGTATAATACATACAGCATGGCAAATATAAATTATGCTAATTTAAATTTTCCAATCCATTTATTTGCCACTGTAAATAAATAGGACGCCTACTATGGCAGTGTGAGGGTGTGTCAGTCCAGCGGCTAGGGACAGTTTGGTCACGCGGGGGAGGATTTCCAGGGGCCGAGCCCAAATGTATTTTTAGAGGCAATAAAGTTAGTCTTATCCTAGCAACTGATTTGTGTGGATCTTTGGGTAAGGCTCACAGGCAGGAAAATGAATAAAGATTCCACTTTATTCATTTAGTCCCTCAGCCTCTTGTTGCCTAGCAACAAGATGGCGTCTTAGGCTGATTACGGGAGTCAGGGTTCTAATAACATATAACTCGATCACGTCAAAAGTTAATTAAACGTAAACTTCTTGTTCTATAGATATGGCCTATAGAGTTTGTTGCCGTGTAGCAAGCGCCATCACTGTCACTGCAATCCACTTCCAAGCAATAGGAAGAATGAGACACGACTATAAGAGCCGATTGTGAATCAGGCAACGTACCCAGTGATATATGTTCTGCAATATTAATCAAAGTTTACTATACCGACCTCTTTAAATTGAGGCGCTTGGTTTTTATTAACATAACCGTAATTAAAATATGTAAAACAGATTATTTGAATTAATAAAAAACATGCAGTTTTTCGCTGGATTATTATTTAAAATGATTAAATGTCAATTTAAAACTCAACATAGCTAAACCAAGAAAAATATTCACTGACATGCCATTGAAATAAATTACATCGTTTGAAAAGTTGCCAATAGAGTACGCAGAAGTTTCGCAAAGCGCGATTAACGTAAGAATGCAAGAGACTACGTATACGTATGGATGACTATTGACTACTGCGAAAAAATATGTTCGCTATTTTAACCAAAAGTGTTTCTTATTGGGATATGGACATTGACCATTCATTGGGTGATTTGGAAATGATTGATTCGTTTGTCAACTTATAAACCTTAATAGAAAATCCAAATAATATTAAATTCACTATTGAGTTAAATAAAACTTAATTTTTTTATAAAACGAATGAAACAAAAGTCGAAAAAAAAAGTAAACATACGCCATATTTTTTTTTAAATCGTGAGGATTAAAACAAAAATGAGGTTAATCTGTCGCTTAGGATAGTTTAAAACTGAGCATGGTTTAAATGTAAAATACCTTCCAAAAGACACACGGACACACGCACTATTTAAACATTTTGTAAGCATTGATAGTCATCAATGATATAGGTATGAATCATATTTTAATCGTTTGAATATAACTAACTGATACCAAACATCAACAAAGAAGAAATGTTTTAAAGCCTAATATGATTTATAATTACAACGTTAAATTGTTAAACAATCTCTCAATTGTCTAAAATGCTTACACTATGTTGTAATGAATTGTAAGTCACCATCACCAGTAATAAACGATATGAATAGTATAGTATGACCAAAAAAAGTAAGCCCTCCGTGTTATCAGCTGGCGTCGGAACAAAACGCTGCCTAAGTCAAACTTAAATTGATATTAAAAAAAATTAAATCAAGTTTTATCAAATTAATAGAAAGGTGGTGCAACTGCAGCGATATCAACATGCGTTAATGCTATTAATCTGCAAGGACAATGCATTGTTAAAATAACGATAGTGATAGAGCATATCAATCATCGAATCAGTTGCAGCCAATCTCTAATTTAGTAAGGTTAGACCTCAACTGCTTTAACGAAATTCAACCTAACCTAACTTAATAACAGTTAACATTTGAAATCCAGGTTATGGTCTTGGCTAATGGGTTATGTTTTTTATTTCAGCTCAGCACAGGCCATATCCAGTCCATTATGCGTTGCGTTTAAAGGATTTGAACTACCATCATGTCCTCATAAATTGCCGTCCATAAATATTGGTCTGAACATTTACTTCTTGACCTTTTTCATAGATTATAAGTTTAACTCACTTAATTGAAATGGCAGACTTGAAGGTATAATCATACAATATTTTTGTAGAGAAATGATTTATAGCAAAAAATATTTCAGACTGAGTTTTGCCAACTATATTTCGCCAACCTCAACTATCTTCTTATGCATCGAGCTAATTTAATTCTGCAAAAAATATTCCTCGACCGTTGGCAAGAGGCAACTAACAAAAAATGGAGCAATTCAAAAGAACAAGGGAAAGCATTTGTTTCTGAAATTGGAAAACACATATGGGTAACCAGTAGCCAACGACAAAAATTATTATTAGAATCAGGAAATGTATACCTATGGGATCTTAAACTTTGCAGTCACGTATTACAAAAATTTCACAATGATAAAAAAGAAGAAAAGAAAAAACTAAAAGAGTTGGTAGTAATACAAAATGAAATTAAAAGAAATTTCGATGAATTATCCATACCAGAAGATTTATACAAAAACAGCTGGGAGACAGTAAAGAAAATTTTGGAAGAATTTGGGCACACAATGATCCCCTATGCTATTGACATTCCAAACTTTGCTTGGTCGAGTAAAGATTTGCTAGTTTTAAAAAATTCATTGAAATCACCAAAGCAATTCTATATGACTGACACTTATTCTGAAGACATTGACTCATTGCAAACACTTGAAGCTAACGATTTAAAAGAACTTGGAAATACATTATACAAAGACAACAAGCATGATGAAGCATTGCAAGCTTATAAACAAGCTTCAGATTTAAAAGGGGTATCTATAGAATTGCTAGGAATTTTATATTCTAATGCAGCAGCAGCTTGCCTAGCAATAAGCAAGAACCCAGAACAAAATCCAGTTGACGAGATATCTGTTGGCATTATAATGACCACATTAGAGTTTGCAAAAAGGGCTGTCCATTTATGCCCCTTATGGTACAAAGCCCATTGCAGGTTGGGTTACGCGTATGAAAAATGTAAGAAATGGAAAAAAGCTGCTAAACATTTTGATATTGCAATTCTATTAAATGGGGGAATGCCTGACGTAATTAAAATTCGAAATGAATGCAGTAAAAAAATACCACAAGGAACGTCTTGGCGGGAAATGTACATTGAACAACTGAAGATAGATGTGGAGTCGAGCAAACAAAACATTATTGACAAGTTCGGGAAAGAGACAGCAGAGAAACTTTATAAAAGTAACACTTCAGAAATAGTGGTTAAGCTGGACCAATTCGGGAAGGAAAAAACTGATTGTGAGTTTATAAACTTCCTTTATAACACGCCAGAAATGGTGGTCACACGCACAGTGAAAAAAATTATCGAAGCTAAAACTGAACAAGATTACGATGTAATTTTAAAAATACTGAAAAAAGAAGGTAACCAAGGAAACACATTGGCATTGTACACATTGGGCATGATGTATAATGGTGTAGGTGTCAAAAGAGATTTTCTTCAGGCTATTACTTACTTCAAAAAAGCTGCAGCTAAAAACCCACAATTATTAATGGGTTTGGCGGATGAAAGTGTGTTTGGCGCTGAGAATCAGTTGGGAATTATTTTTCAAAAGGGATTAGGTGTTTGTAATGACTTAGAAGAAGCAGTTACTTGGTATAAAAGATCTTCTGATCACCAAGGTTTACATGGTCCTTGTAACTTGGGAAGGTTGTACTTGCGTGGAAGCGGGGTTGTTAGAGATCTGGTAAAAGCAGAGCAATATTTTACATTAGCAGCAAAACGTGGAAATAATGACGGTATGAACGATTTAACTCAATATTACTTAAACATTGCCGAAGACCCAGTAAAGGCATTGCAATGGCACCGAAGAGCTATTGAATGTGGCAATATTTTATCAATAGTAAATGCTCAGGAACTTGAATTGAAAATTGAAAGATTAAAATCAGAATATGATCTTATTGACAAGAAGTTAGAAAATTGGGAATTGAAGAAGGGATTAGCAGTTGACGGGATGATGATGAAAGAAAGACGAGACCGATATTTGAAAATACAGAATCCTGAATTTGTAGAGTTTGCTAGCAGTATGAAAGAAGTTCATGAAAAATTTACAAAAACGTGCCTCTTACGTAATTATACATTCAAACCGAAATTTTCAGATGCTATTATCGAAGAGTATGCAAAGAAAGGATCAAAGACAGCTAAAAACCTAAAAAAAGCAACTGCTTGTTATGAAGAGGCATTTGAATCGCTAAAAATACATGATATATACAAGGCTATTCAATCATTTGCCAATGCTTTACGAATTACAGAACTTGTGGTCAACAGTGATGTATGTAGAATTGCTGTTAAACTGGTCTCAGATAATGAAATTCAATTTAACGCGCAGTGTGATAGAGACTTTCGAATTTGTATGGTATTTTGTCTTGGTAATGATTACCAGTCTTCCGTTTCTTTACTAGAAGAAAGTATGAAGATGCATCCAGATGAAATATGGTTCCCAATGATGTTAACTTATATATACGGGTTTATGCAAAATCATAAAAAAGGAATTGAAATTGCAAATGAAGCATTGAAAAAATTTCACGATGATGCTGACATTTGGTATGCTAAAGCAGTACATTTGAGAAATTCGTCATTGAACCATATTGAAATTATCGATGCCTACAAAAAATTCATAAGTTTAGTTCCTCCTGATCATCGTAAAGTACCAATCTCTTATTACAGTATTGCTGCACATTACGCAACACACAACCCAAAGGATTTAGCTACGGTAACTAAATACTACAAACAAGGTTTGGAAGCTGAGAAAATACAGTTACCCTTCTTTTTACCAGTGGAATGTTATTACAAATCATTATTGGAGAATTTGTCGAATTTAAAGCCTTTTATGATGCTGCAATTCGCCAATGATGAGCCAATTCCAAGAAAAGTGAAAGTTGAGGAAAAGAAAAATGAGGAAGGAGAAGATTTTAAAAAATTTCTAAATCCTCAACGGGTTGGATTAATTGTTCCACATCGGAAAATGGTTGCTGACAGCAAAAGAATTGCTAAACTTGGAAACACATTCCAATTAAATACCACTCTAAAACCAAAATTACAGCAAACGGGACCTCCACAATTAACTGAAGTGAAGTCAATTGTATTGGAAGACATGGATCCTACTAAAAATCACATATACGAGGGGACTGCCTTAAGTTGCGTTGTTATTGATGAACCAGTACTAGGACTCCCCAGTGTTCATGTTCTTATAGAAGATGAGAATTGGGATGTAGGACGACTTTCTGTTTACAATATTCCCCAAGATAAAGAAATCTATAATAAATTGGGTTTTGGTTGTAGACTGACTATTTTGAATCCATATTACAAAAAGGGTGACGCAGATGGCAAGCTTATTATTCGTATTGATGAGCCAGACAGTATTGTTTTTGAAGATCCGGATGTGGGGCGTTGCAGATTTTGTGGGAAAAATAGAGCTGCATTGCAGTGCAGTAAATGTCACAGAGCGGCTTATTGCAATAGAAAATGCCAAGTTAATGATTGGAAAGTTCTAAAACATAAGCTAATTTGCCACTAGTGTAGAAAAAAAACCCGAATTAAACCGTATTTTCAATCAACCCTATAAGAAAGTCCATGCCCCGCAATCACTCTCAAAGCAATAGGCGTACCGAACTCTACGGGAAGAGAGGAACAAATTATTACAACTAATTTTTTTGCGCAAAATCTTTCTAACAATTATCTGGTGCTTTTTATGCTTATGTGCGTTTTGCATAACGAACAAATTCAGACCCACCTGTTTAAATTAATGTAAGCTTGCATGTCATGAAAACAACCGAATTTTGTAAAACATGATTAATTGAATTAAATTTCTTAATAATTACATTAGTCGTCAAAACTTTTATTTTATCTCATATTTATCAGTTACGACAAAAATATGGTTAATTGATCAATGGACTCGTGCCTATCATTGATGATAACAGTAGTTGTTTTAAAAAAAATGTCAACAGTTTCATGGCCACACATTCAAAATGAGCAGTGTCCTGTACCATAAGTTGAAATCAACTTTTTAGACTTTTTTTGGTAGCAGAACCCAGCTCAATGGTTTTTAAGGTCAGCTAATTGTTTTTAAATTGTTTGGTTATAGTATCCTATGAAAAAGTGAAATTGAAGTTTTGCTGTTTAAAAATGTTTAAAATAGGAATATA
Organism: Pachymerium ferrugineum; assembly: GCA_034686365.1. NCBI lineage: Eukaryota > Metazoa > Arthropoda > Chilopoda > Geophilomorpha > Geophilidae > Pachymerium > Pachymerium ferrugineum. The sequence continues at coordinate 15,375 of JAQGAS010001710.1, forward strand.
ATTATTGGCTCATATGCAGAATTAATAGCAAAATTCAGCTCAATGATTAGTTTTCTGAGCTCATAAATTTTTACGCTACGTGAAATTAGCATAAAATCTTTACCTATGGGTTTTGACCCGTAGGTTATTAGCTCAATCAAAAAACTTAACTTGCTCAATGAGCTCATTGGATGTACTATCTAGCTCAATGCTTGTTTTTAAAAACCTTGATAGTTGTTGTGCCAACTTCACATACGTATCAATTTAAACTAACAAGAGAATCGATTGGAAAAATTATAATGTGGTCAGTGCAATGGAGGTTTAAATTGATTTTGGAAAACAATTCATTAATATAAAAATCAATACATAACAAGTTACTCTCAAATATGTACTTTATGTCCTTTCAAAATCCATTAATCAAAATTAACACACATAAATTAGACATAATAATGTTAGCCAACAATTTTTCACTTACCCAACCATAATTAGTCTTGTACACTGCTCTGTAACTATTACTTATGAAACTACAAGAAATGCTGGCCAAAAATTTTAACACCAGCTTTACAAAGCAATCACTTCGTCATGCAATTCGCAATATTCTAACCGAGGAGCTACATACACCCGAACTAATAGCCGCTTTTAAGAAAATAGGAAAGAAGAAACGAATAACGTCCGCTTTATTTTTCCTCTCAACTATTATAACTCTAACGATATGCGGCACCCAAATGACGGAAAGAATTTGCCA
>JAQGAS010001711.1:0-16057 GCA_034686365.1 Pachymerium ferrugineum
CGGATGGCGATGGATATCATTTAAAACACTTCGAAAAATGTTTCCACACAAAAATGTCGTAATAGCGGAAGTGACAACAAGTATATTATTATATATACCTTGACAACAAGCTGTAATGACAATTCGAGACCGGTTTTATTATTAGACAAAATTCTGCGTCATAATTTTTCAACTTAGACTTCGGCGATCACCGATTGTATCTATTAATTCGATACCCCACTTCTGTACTATTACTTAACTTATTTTTGTTTACCATCATTTCCGTTGCAGGACTAGACTGTTATAAGAAAGCTTCACCACGTGTATACTACTAGGCCATAAAATTTGATTAATAATACAACGAAAAACCCAAAAACATTTCATCACAATCGCCATTATAGTTAAGAGCCCATCAGGAATGTATAATTTGACCAAAACTTCGGACTCCTATTTTGACCAGTTCATAGATACAAAACGACGTTATAAATATTCACATTAAAATTGCTTCTCGTTCCGCCGAATATTTCACTTGCAGAGTAATTTTTGAAATAATTATAAGCCACTAAAATTCTTAAAACTAAGAAATTCTTACCTGCTAGAAAAATAGACGATCAGACAATGACCGAGCTTTCAGGAAACACTGTTTCACTTTTTGACACTGAAGAATCGTTAGTGAGTAATTGTACGGCTCACTCTGATGTTAAAGAGATTTAAGAAACAAGCTGGTCAATGTCAATTCTATTACTAATACTAACATTAATCTCCTTTAAAGAAAAGTTTTACACAAATTCTCTCTGTACACATTAAACTTGATTAAAGACAAACTTTGCCAGGCCTCCAGTTTGCATTGGCTGACAACTTGTGTGTTGCATAATTGCTGATGTTAACTAGCAATTAAGTAACAGTACTCTAAACGTGTGTTGTTTTGAGTTGTTGGCAATCGTATTCTGTTCTTACAGCTTATCGGAATATATTTTCTTAGACTTAATATTCATCTAAATTATTGCAAATTAGCAATTTTCAAAATAATCACTTAGTTCTTTAAATAAGCACACATTAATTACATATCTTAATACAGCTATACATCAACAAATCACCTTACACGATTTCTTTAGAGAATCACTAAAAAAAATTGTAATCATACTCACAATCTGAAGTTGTGAAAACAAAAACATAAAAGAAACGTATAAAATTGTCTTCAAACCAATTGACTTATAGTCAAATGGATGGATACAAAGCTCACTAAATTTTGCATAATATAAACGACTTAAAAATTAGTAATATTGAAAGCATGAAGCAAATCTTCATTATTAAAGATTGCTTTAGGTTGTTTATCATAAAAAAAGTACGTCAACCAGAGTTTAAAACCAAACGTTCCAGCAATTATTTTTATCACAAACAGCGTGCATTTTTTTGATTCACTTAAGTTTTCATGTTGACAGTTAAAAAATAATGAAATGCAAACCGCATGACTGATGAAAATAACTTGAAACTTTTATTCTATCTCCACTTTTCCGCAGCTTCTCTGCGCACATCGGGTTGTAATTGATGCCGCATTCCACCAAGTACATTGCTCGTTGCTTCCGAAGCAATAATAATGGGTTTCACTACTGTTGGCGGTATTTGTCTCAACACTCCTCCGACTGCACCAGGAATACCTTTATGCCTATGTTCTTCCGATGCTACGCTTACCAGAACTCGAGCAGTGTCACTTATTCCCTTAAAAAAAAAAAAAAGTTTAATTTAGATTCAACTCTAGATAAACTTTAAACTCTTTTTACTTCTTTCACTACTTGATATGCACTCGCCATTCCTTCTCTTATATCAGCTGGTTGTGACGGTTTCTTACGACGATTGCTTTTAATTGCGCGAGTTTTCTTCACACTCGGACCAGGTGAAACCATATCATAAGCAGTTTCAGCTGCACACTGAAATTAAAATCGTAAATGAAAGGCGTTTTGTAATAAATTCATCTCGTATTTTACTTGGATCGTTTGTACTAAACGATTGGTTAACTCAAGAACTGCCATTGCCGTTGAAGTAGTAAATGAGTTAGCACCTCTTTGTAACCCTCGAAGTATTCGTCCATTTTTTTTGTACTGCTCTACTGGAAGCCAAAAGAGATCCCGAACACCTTGGACTAGAAAATTAATGAGTTAACCCTGCGTTATTGACTTGCAGTGTTAACTATACCTAATTGAAGCAATGAATGCATTGGACCTACTCCACCTAATAAACCATGAAGTTGTTTTTTCTTGATGTCTTGCAACCATTCATTAAGAGCATATGCAAATACTTTATCCACACCTAATAGGCTATAAAAAAACGAAATGATTCCTTATAATTAAGCTCGGATGTAGTAATAACTTACCCGTGACGATAACCAAGTCTTTTCAATCTAATTTCAGAGCAGTTCAATTGTCCTAATCCCATTATCAACCCTGCTAGAGTTCCTTGTTCCATATCTACATGTTTACCATGATAGTCCAAACGTATCAAAACTTCAGGTGAAAATGTGAAGGATCTATTTATTTATTTTAAAATTGTTTAATTTTTGATGTTGTTATCATTCAAAGCTGTTTGTTACCTAAAAAACACTGGAGAGTTGGAACAAATGTCTTCCCTGTTAGTTGCATCAGTTGACTCGTCAGTTGATTGAGCACTTTCACCAGAAATAGAACTATTTTCCCGGCGGATTGGTGAAGATATTGATGAAGACTGAATTCCTAAAACTGGAGATGTCAACAACGTTTCTCTATCACTAGAGAAACTATTTCTATTCGTTAATTCAGAGAAAAAATTGTAAAGGAATAATAAAGCATCTTGATCAATGTTCAATCGTAGTGGTAACATTGATACTTTCATGGCACATTCTTGAGTCGGGTTTTGAGGTTCTGGTCGGCTATGAACAGCTTTAATGACAACCTAGAAGAGAAAAAGAAAGTTTAAAAAGCACTACATTTACACACACATTGTTAACTTACCATATTTGCATGGGTTTGCCTTGGGACACTTTCAGATGAATATTGGTATAAAAATTTATTAATTTGCGATGAAGCCAAACGATCACGGATTTCTACATCTTGAATTAATAGTATTTGCCACATTGCTTGTGGCGTGTGTGATGGATATTTCTCATATTGAAACCGTACCTAGCAAAAAATTTTTATATTTTTAACTTCACCACTGTACAAACTTCAAAATTCAAAGTTTAAGAATATACCTTATTAAGCTGCAATTCCATTAATGTATCGTGTTCTCGACCAGGGCCACCTTGAAGTTTCCAATTTCTTTTCTGTTTACTTGGACTCTCTTTCAATGGTGTACTGCTCTTTGTTAAATCAACAATTTCTGACGTTGAGTTGAATGACACTTTCATCGAAGAGTAATCATCAAAGCTGTGTATATTAATCAAACATTGAAACCAACCTACAGTTCGAATTGACGCTCTTACCGATCGACAATCCTAACCCTTCTTTCTTTTTTGGGTATATTTGAAGCAAAGTCACTACCTCCATGTATATGCCAAACAATCGACATTTCCTGCAATGTATAACGTTCTTCTGGTAGAGGAAATCCTTTCGGGGCTTGTAACTGATCAGTCTTCTTATTTGGAATTGCAAAATAATTTTCTATAACAGATATTGGCTCGGTAGTCAATATGCGAACTTCGGGTTCACCACTCTTTGGCTAGAAAAGAACGACAAATTATTTCCCCAATACAAAACTAATTTACCATTACCGTATAACATGCACACACTGAACACCAATTGCTTGACGTTTCAACTAACCATAATGCCGACTCCAGGATCGTCTTCAAGTATTAAAAAACTGTCGTCACCGCTATCAATGTCGTCGTCTTCGTCTGGAACGGTAAGAGGAGAGTGATCATCTACTCGATAGTTTTTATTGCCTGATGATTGGATAGCTTCATCCGGGAATAAGAAAACTTCCCCGGTTGCCCCTGCTGCCTCTTGGCGAGATGGCGATGCCATGACGGCTGTACACCATTACAATAATAAAGGCAGTAACGACAATTACTTTTTTTTTAAATACCACGAAGGTAGAACAAACCTCTATCCGTGCCTTGCGAATTGAAATTTGATTCTCTCATTGCTTCTGCCATAAGATTGTGTACTTCTTCTTCTCGCGACCTCAGATTTTCATCGGTAATTGAACTGTTCTATACGAAATTAATACAAACGTGTTAAGTTAATACAAACGTGTAAAAATTTTACTACAACTTACTTCACTTGCAGTACTAGATTTATTGTCTTCATTAATAACATCTCCGTAATTTACACAATAAGCAATTAAATCTTGCAAAGCGCAAAATGAATCGCTACATGTGCGTATATGAAATCCATCAATAGTTGCTCTAATGTCTTTGTAAGGTATTCCCTAAAAATTCAGTTATTTTATTTGCTGAAATTAATTTGATAATAAACAAGTTTAATACCATTTCTTTTGCAACATTATCTACTAGAGATCTCTGATCTTTATCTTCACGTTGAACTAAAACATCTTGTTTTGATAGATCACAAAAATTTATATCAATTACTTCTACATAATCTGTGTGGAAAACCAAGACACTAATTATAGTTACTATTTACCAATACCGAAAATAAATAACCTCTTTTTAGATCCACGTGCGACGCATGGCAATTCTTTGATAGAAATAGACTAATATCCTCACCAATAAACCTGAACAGTCAATAATGATTAACCTCTTATCAAATTCTAGATCAAATATTAAAATATTACCGTAAGAGAGATATTTTTGCATGTGTAGTAATATTACTCGATATGCTTAAACTCTCCACAGTTAATACGGTGCGAAGTGGCAAATATAGCGGTCTGTAAATTACAAAAATTACTCAAGGAACAGTCACACCTAGACATTAATCTTACCTATAATCAACGGCGCAACTCCATAAATGTAGATGCAACTCAGTGACAACATCTGGTTCCTTATATCCAGCGACGTAATGATCAGGGACGTTAAAAAAATCAGCAAATTGTTCAATACAACTCTGTAAAGCTGGTGTTGTTCTATACTGTAATGTACCTTCACGAATCCCGAGAGCAACTTTAAACGTCTGTAATAATTACATAAAAAATATTATACTAGTTAAGAAAAATTTATTCAAATAATGACCCATACTTTAATATTTGAATTAGAATCCAAATGAACTTTGATAGCCATTGTGACCATATCAAGGCTGTCACCGCCTGTGCCCACCGAACCACTTAATTTGGTATACAAACCAGGCTGGGAATGATAAATTGTTGGCAATAAATGGTCAACTTCACTGTTTGTTATCTTCTGCAGACTTGGACATTCGGTTGGATATGACTGAGCTCCTATAAAATTTTTTGGTTTAGAATTCAAATTCTAAGTTTAAGTTTTACCTTTATGAAAAACAGCGCCTTTATTAAGTTGTAAACAAATGTAAGAAACTTCTCTTTGCCCTTGAAATCCCGAAAGTATATAGCACAATCCCTCCTCAATCTGCAGATGAATTTCCCCACACTGGTTTGGAATTTCTTTCTCTTGGGTGCCAACCATTTCTTTTACAGGCGGGAAAATTGTTAATCGGCCACGAGTTGACGTCACTGTGACTGCCACTTTGTTTTGTCCAATTTGTTTAGGGTTTTCGTGTTTCCTCTGTTTTCGTTGTTCATATACGGAGTAAAAAATGTGCTCATCCTCCTCTGAATCTGTATTAGATTCTAAATCAGCTGTAAAGAAAAAAAATGTTATCCAGTACTCACTTATCTCAGAGTAATATAATCACAATCTGTTACCATTAAAATCCAACTTTGGAGAAAACGAGTGAAAAACATTATTATTTACAGCCCCAATATTAAGAGAGGGTAAATAAGATCCAGTATTGTCATTTGTCATTCTTGGTTTTGGTGCAGCAGGTTCCCATAAAAATAAATCGTTGATTATTCTAAAAAAACAAAGTTATTAAGACGCCATTAAAATTATTTGTTTTATTATATTATATTACCTATTGTATAAAATTTCATAGAAATCTTTATCAGGCAAACAGGCAGTCAAATCGGGAAGATTTAAAACGAAATGGAAACGCGCATTGCTGCTAGTTGTTTCCATAAAAACGTTCATTTCATTCTTATCTCCAGGCATTACCATCTAAAATTACGGTCACACAAGAACCTTCAATGAGTAAATACTAACAGCAAAAAATTTACTACCTGGTTTTTATCTGAAAAGGGATCTTTAGAATCATTTTTATCACGATGTTGATTTTCGTACACTACTTTTCGTGACGAAAAGGGCGACGGTTCCGTAATTCTAGAATTAGTCAATTGATGGACAATGGTATCAATTGAATTTGTTGGTAACGAATCGTAATTTTCTTCTACATCTTCTTCAACAACCAATGGTGGCTTAACTGGGTTAATTTTTAGTAGTAACCTGCAATTTGAATGCATTATTTAAATAATTCATATAAACGTTTTTAAATAATACCTTGATCGATTAAACTCTGCATCATTCGACTCTCCTAGAACATCAGCAGTAGCACGCAAAAAGTGAATTTTTGGATGCTCAGCAGATGCTTGGTAATAACCTAGTAAGCAAGTATTAAAATCAGAAAGTTTAATTCAGCAATTCTTCGTAATTAGTACCTTCGGCTTCTTTCCATCGCACTTCTATAGTCGAAGACGTTTGCTTACTACTAAAAGTGGTATTCCAAACAGTTGATGTTAAATCAAGCTGAAGAATGTCAGGTCTGATGTTCCGTTTCCACCATGGTAATCTGTCCATATCATGTAATGCGCGAAGATCCGCAATGGGAAATCTGCAGTTCCAAATCATATTACAAACTCGGAAAAAAAAACTTAGAAATTATTAATCCTACCTAACGTAAAGCGACAATAAAGGTGCAGCAATTTTGACATTTACCATGTAATCGGAATTGCTATCCCCTTCATCCACAGCCTGATTGAAGCACGCCTATAATAATGATAACAATGTGTAAAATATAATAGTCAATTCTATTTAAAAACACACTTGAGCAGTTTGTGGCCATAATGTTGGTCGTTGTGGACATGGTTTGTAAATTGACTGAGGGTTTAGTAAATCACTTATTCTATCAACAATAGAAATATCCAATTCTATATGACATGGCTCCAAATTAATTTGCACTTCTGTTTTTGGTAAATTTGGTCTGTGCCGTCGAACTCCTTTCACGCACATTGCGTGCGTTATTTTCATACGAAAAGATGGCTCGGTGCTGTGGTTTTCACCTTTCCGTTCAAAAGCCAACAACTGCAAAAAATAGATACTTAGAAAAAAAACCTTGACAATCAACAAAAAAAAGCTATACATCACAAAAATTCCAAGTGTTATCATCTGCATTCATTGAAGGTTTGTCAATACTTAAACATTCGACTATCTCCATCGCTCCACAGGAAAATGTCACCGCAGACGTGCAAATTGAGGCCACTGTTTTTTCATTACCTTCAATACTGACTGGATAAGCGCTCAACCTATCAAAATTACCATTAATAATTAATAATAACTCAAAAAAATCAACTAATTTCAATAAACCTAATATGACTATATTTGCACATATTTGCAAACTCGTTTCGATTATCCCCAAAACTTCTGCTTCCTCTCATGGATAGTTCAACGAAGTCAGCGAAAAATTTCTCAGCAGTATTTTTCATTTGATCAACAGACGACTGGGTAACTAAACCGTTATTTTCCGCCGACAACGTCATCATATCATCATGTAACACAAATATATTAAAAGTACTAATTTGAACTTTGTAATGTGTTAGTTCGGATCCGTTTGTATTCCCTAGTAACATATTTGTATTGCCTAAAATTAAAAAAACAAACAAATTATCACATTTAATAGACAAAAAATTAAAAATCAAGTAGTAAATTAGTAACAACTTAACTCTGCAAAAGTAATAAAAAATGTGTAAACATATTCCATGCAAAATTCGCTTCATTTGTTAATATCTATTACCTTATATTTATAACCATACCTTTCAAAAAATGGTTATATTTAAACTCCATTTTATTCATCGAATTTCCTGAGCAAGCGCTTTCAAATGAAGCGTCTATCAAGCAAAAACCCATGCAACAAAATTAAAAAAAAAATAAAAATGTATTAGATAAATTAAAAAAAATTGTCTAGTGCATTCAAAAAAGCAGCCAATTTAATTCCAGAATTCACTCACTTAAATCGTCATTCGTTTGAGTTTCTGAAACAGTAGTTGAATCAGAAGCGATGCTGGACGATAATCTATGCGTATTCATGGGCAGAAAATCTTCGTCAGAATCGTCTAAAAATATTAGATTAATAAAATTAAAATAATCTTTCAAAACACATTAATACCTAAACAATGAGTTGACCACCCCTGCCGATGTTCTAACGATTTCCCAACGCTTAGTGGATGCATCTGTTTCTGTAATTCTTCCTCTACTCGAATGAAATCTACAGCCTCCATTGGTTTACTTCGTGAAGGTTTACTTGGTGCCACGTTGCTGTCATCTTCCATACCTAGTTTTAAAAATTTGTATTACTATTACGATTAATTTGAATCAAACCCACCAGGAAATAATAATCCAGCTGCTAGGTTTATTAACACGTGAACTTGTCGTGGTGTTAGAAAAAAAGTGCACAAATTCAGATTCAATTCTACATCGACCTATAAAATTAATGGTGAATAAATAGTTTGTTGTTTAAAAATTATATATAAAAATATACTTTTGGCCCAGGTATTAAGTCTTGTTGCTTCAATGTCAACCGAATTTCTTGTCTACCAAGAAATTTTCCAGCGAGAATTGGATTTGGCCCCATACTTGCATTTGGGATTCCGCTGATTGGATCCGTAGTTTCAATTGGACGTTCAAATTCGGTGTGATGTGGCGGTAAATCGGGAGAAACTGGAGCCGTTGTGAATAAATCAACAGATTTCTATAAAAAATAATTATTAACCCTTAAACAAATTAAAATTAAGCTTTCTGCTACTTTGGAGTCTTCCGATTCATTCGAAGACGCGGATCTTGCGTAAGTCCGCGCGTATGTAGGAAATTCATCAGTATAAAAACTAAAACCTTCAATAAAAAATTTTTTAACACTAAAAGCAGCTGCCTCAAACACTTCTCTTTGATTGGATTTATCGGCGGATTCTTCTGTGCCTGCTTCATCAAAATAATCAATTCTAGAAAAAATAATTTCAGGTCAGAAAGCATTTATATTATAAAAAAAAATTACAAATACAAACTTTTTAAAACGCATTTCAATAGCGACACCATGAAGACTATCTTTTGGTACATGCTCAACGCGTAAAACCGTATCAATAAACCGAACTTTTATACGACACAAAACTAAAAACAATGATACATTTCCAGTAGATCCGATAACAAAAATCATATTTTCCTCTCACCTGTCTCAATCGCTTGTGCAAAAATCTCCAAACCTTCAAAAGCTTGATTAACTTCAGATTCAGATCCTAAATCTTGCTTTAAACATTCTTGCGCTAACTGCATACTCGTAGCCATACTGCTCCACGTGGAATCAAACATTGATCCTAAACGTTTGTGTAAAGAAGATTGATTATAAGTTCACCTGTCACGTGTTTTATAAATACAAGGAAATTTTCCCTGCAAAACATTACCATTGTTTAGTCGTTGCTTTGGTTGGATTGTAAGAACCAATCCTTGTACTTCAATGTATGTACTCTCACAGAAAATATTTAACCATGGCACATTAATGTTTATATTTGCGATGTAACCATCTACAAATTCTACAGGAAGGTTGTAATTTTGTCCAATCTCGTTCAAGGTCTACAACAAAACCATTGGTAGTTAATTGCGCCACCGTTCTACGTTTCTTATATTATTATATTTTAATTAACTTACTAAAACATCTAGATGTACGTCCGTCAACGATGCAGTCCCATCAAACAAATCTACAGTTAATTGCTCAAACGAAACTTTATCCTGGAAAAAATCACCTAAGTAGCGTTGCAATAGATATTTACAAACTTTTTTCTTTATAGTTTCGGATAATGATCCAATTTTCCAAGGCATTTTGGATCAAACTTTCCACTAACAAACTTGCGCAAGAATATAAACAAACAACTGCAGCATCTAATACAGGGTCCTACAGCTGACCAAGTTTGCATACATATGGCGTTTCATAAGAATGCTGGGTAATTGCGGAAGTAGGAGGAGCTATGTGACGTATTTAGATCTCTCAACGAACAATAAGACCTGGAATAATAAGGTTACAAAACTGACGTCAAAGTTTAACTTCCTATCCGATATTTCGTTTTGGCGCAACCTATTGGCGAGGGAATAAAACACCTGTTACCATTGGCAGCCGATAATAAACACTGCTTTACCAGGCTTTATGCTTGATGAATACACACATATCACCCATTTGAAGTGTTCTTGATTAAATTTACTCGTGAACTATTTCAAAATGCCCTCTAAGGCAGAAGATATTTTAAAAGGTTTCAAATTGTATCCTTTTGTTGGCAATTTTATTAATAATTATGCGTTGATGTGATGATTACTCCTTAATACGTCGATAGAAATTGGATGAATTTACGAGACGCTGACACCGGTAAAATTTTATGGCAAGGGACTGAAGATTTGTAAGTGGGCAGATAAACAAAATTATTTAGTGTTTCAAAATTTATTTGTATCGTTTCAGATCTGTACCAAAAGTTGAACATGAAGGTAAGTTTAAATTGGTTATAACTGTAAGTCCGTGTTTTCTTGATTGATCTAATCTTACAGCTAGAGTCCCCAAAAAAATTTTAAAATGTAGAGCAGTGTCACGAGAAATAAATTTTTCATCAGTTGAACAAATGGAGAAATTTAAACTCGAACAGAAAGTGTTATTTAAGGGAAAAGTCTTGGAAGGTAATTTCGCAATCATTAAATAAATAATGCTGATTCCGTACTAATCTCGTATCATTATCATTATTTTACAGAATGGCATTTCGAATTTGGCTTTGTAATACCTAATTCTACCAACACGTGGCAGTCATTAATTGAAGCAGCACCTGAATCGCAAATGATGCCCGCAAATATTCTTAAGTATGAATTATTTATCTATTTACATTACAAAAATTAAAACGTTGTTCATTTCAGTGGTAATGTTGTGATTGAAACGAAATTTTTCGATCATGATCTTTTAGTAACTACGTCTGCAGTGCGACTGTTTTACATCTGACACGTTGAATATGGCAATCATTTTTCATTGATTTCGTGTTCACATTATTTTCATTAGTGAGTGTATAGATTGCTTATTAAGATGCATTCAATAACAAGTGGTTATCAAATTTGATGTAATCAAAGCATAATAAATGTTTTATATCCATGGTGTATTGAATGCACTTTGTGAGTGTATTGTATATTGTAAGAAATATTTTTAATGTCTGAATAAAAGTGGCTTTATTAATTTATTGTAACGTCTATACGAATTTAAGAAGTTTTTGACTTTGCCTTCAAAAATACATGTAATGCTTTGCTCTGTCGTTCGTTTTAGTATGTTTAGTATGTAGAAAAAAATATGTTACTCTTAGGGATTAAAAAGATTTAGATTTTCTTGTTCAGGAATATGTGATATATTTATAGCTGCATTTCAACTCTGAGTACGGAAGAAATATATTTTACTATTTTAACTCGGAAGTGTTAAAAGAAATATTAATTGCATTACATTATCACCAAATTTATCACTTGTGCTTGTAATAATTTATAAACTTTAAATTCATAGCGTTAAAACAGATACACAAACAACAAATTTAATATCATTACAGCCTGTACTAAACCAACTAAAATAAATTGTAATCCCTTTCTGGTCTGCAAATGAGCAAGTCTTTAGCTTTGTATGATTCTACTTTTATGTAAACCATATATTTTGTCGAAAAAAAAGACAAACGAGAATAAAGTATAATACTTTTATAACAAATCTATAAATATAAGTAGCAACGTACTTTAACAAAAATACATTATATACATATATCAAACATCAGAAACAAAACGTGTATTTTCACAAGAATTCAATGATGAATTTTGTACGAACTCCGGCTCAAAATTAGTTTGAAAATACTCTGGTGGACATGATAATCTATTCGGATTACCCTTCAAAGTCACATACAAAGGCCACTTGGTCTCATTCAACGACTGGAAGCTTTGTGATAACTTCGGATGAAAAGCATTTGATAATTCCGCCTCTCTCAAACTAACATTTGACAAGGAATCGTGTCTGAATGACGGAGGTTGTAACTGTTCTTGTAACTGATTCATTATCTCATGAGTAGACCCAAACCGCGGTCTAATCCCCCGTACGGACGGCCGACGATAAAGCTCCAATAAAGCGTCATTCGGTTCATTATTATACCTCTGGCGAACCCGCTCAATCCGCTCCCAATCTTGCTGCACAAACTTCTCTAATTCATCAGAATCCTCAACACTCTCACTTTGACTCTCATGGTCCCATTGCTCCCACAATTTACTGTTCAATTTCCACTCCCGGACATCGCCGGGTACATCAACTTCTTTCGGACTGGAACAAACATCACGTAACGGGCATCTTTTGTTTATCATTTCATGTACCTGTTGTAAATCAAGTCGCGGTAACGAGATTTCTTCATTTACTTTTTCGTCTGAATCGCCCGTTAGGAGTCGAAGTTTTTCGGTGATGGAAGAAGATTCTTGCGGGGATGGTTTTGTCTCCGGTGTTTTCCGTTTAGTGATAGCGCACTGCGTTAAACTCCGTCTGAGTGCGGTCCGTTCTAGGCATTTTCTAACCGCCGAGTTACTTCTTAGACCGGCCATTCGAGACTCACCCGGTCGGACATCACCTGTTTTCTGTAAATGAAATCGTCGCTGGGATTGCTGTATTGATTCTTGGTTACGTTCATTCTCTTCACTTGTCATGAGGATGACTGTATCCTGCGAGGAATTCGTTTCTGTGTCACTGTCAACGTTTCCGTCCATTAAAAATTGCTCGAGACTAGATAAACTAGCTTCTTCATTCTCTGTTTTCTCTGTGCAGTTTTCCTTGTCTGTTTCGTTTGAATTTTCACATTCCTCCCAATAGTTTTCCTCCATTTGAATACCGAAATTAGAATCGAGAAATAACATGAGGTTAGGCATCGGATCAGGTTCCACGAAAATCACAGATTTATCACTGAAACTAACACGTAAATTTTTCTTATTACCATCTCGTTTTAAAATAGAACGAGGAGTTGTAGTTGTTGTTATAGCTTCGTTTCCGTTCACATCCGCTGATTTAATGTCCACTTCATCTTGTTTCCCAGGCGTCTCACTACGTTCGGGTACTACGTCAGGCAAATCAATTTCTGGTTGTTTTTCGCACACTTGCGCCTCGTTTTCATCGTCGAAGTCATTTGATTCCGATTCCGATTGTGCACGAACATCTTCTGAAGTGTCAGTTTCATCTTCACTAGTCATTTTGTCCTCCTTGTCTTGAATGTTTCTCTGGTCGCTGGGTACGATGTCGGGAGACTCGCCCTCGGCCGTGTTTTTCTGCTCCAGAAATTTCTCATTACCATCAACAACATTCTGTTTCCTGCAGTTTTCATTGCCAGCGTCATTAGAGCAATCGATTTCCGATAACGTTTCGTTAACATTATTCATTATTCGCTCAAAAATTATTACGTTTAGGCCTATCTTATTGCGTCTATCAATGTCGTCAAGGGTGGTCTCGAGGAATCTCACCGACGTATCGAGAAGTTACGAGACAATGAGCAATGGTGGTCATCATGTGAGAATGAACTAAATACCGGATAAATTTGACCTGATACAATAATCGTGGTTACGTCATTGGTATAATTAAAAAAAATTATTAAATAACATTTCCAACTAAATCAATTTTTTTATTTAACTATCTACGCATTCATCACTAGAAGTAACATAGATATTGAACAGAAGTTAATCAAATCAAGGAGGTTAAACCTCCTTGATCAAATCATATACCAATACGAAGAATACCTAATTGAATTAACGGTAATGATGGGTTCAGCATACAGTGCCTGTACGTTTTTTTCGTCATGAAGTCACCACAACCCATCACATGGCACAGTTAACATAAGGCAGGATCTATGACAATAAATCTGAATTTAACCTAGGACCCACTACGAGATGACTGGGTCCTCATATTGAGTCCTAGATTTAACATTTATGGTTAGGTTCACACAGGTTTTCACTCTGACGTTGCTGTTGCTGTTCCCACCAACGGGGGAGTAACCGCAGCATCTGTGTGAACCTATCCTTAAGAACTATGCGAATTCGCCGTGTACCAATTTTTTTTTTTGCCGATATCCGCCGACAGATTCATTAACATTATTTAACAGTAAACATGTTTGTTAAGAACGTGTGGTCCTCCAAAATTTCGTCGATCCTCGTTGATAAGTTGATGATTTCGCCCATAATTTATTATAACCAAAAGCAATACTTTTAACGATATTTATTATCTGGATTTTTTAAGCGTATTGCTGTGAAGCTGCTAGTCTAAAATCAGCGACATTATTGCACACATGTTACGACTGCTGTATTTTTGGACATCCGCATCTGACTAAACTGAGACTATGAACTAGCGTACGTTTTAACTGATTTGTTAATAATATATCGTTGTGCTCTCGGTAGACGTAACTACAGCAGCTGGAAACAGTATATGCCATGTGAAAATACTTGCTAGAATGTGCTACCCTCTAGTAGCAAATAAATTTAACTAAACGCCTCATTAGCGATCGAAATTACAATTAAATTAGAATATTTATTAATAAAAAAATTCTTCCTCCTTATCAATTATTTTTTATTTAGCTAAGCATTTCATCACTATAAATAACCAAGTAACAAAAACTGACGGAAAAGCCAAAAGCGTCCACTATGAAAATTAGATGCGTGCAAAATACGGCAATTTTCCTGTTTTATTTTTTATTGGTTATTGAACAACATAAAGTTTTTGTCATACATGTGTATTTACACCATATTAAACCTAAAGCCAGACGCCCCACAAACTCTGCGATGCAGGACAATTGACCTGGCATGCATTATATTATATAGTTCCCCATTATCTCAATTATAGTTATAATAATAATAATATATGTAAATGAAAGAATATTATCCTAGGAAATAAGATTTGAGGAGCTGTAATGGGATAGATTTATTATTTCATTTGGCTGATCACCTCAAATTTATTCCCCTTGTTAGAATTCACCTCGCTATTTGTACCTCCGTAATCACAAATCTTGAGAAACAAATAGAACTCATGGTTAATACTTGGTTATAATGTAATTTACACAAACATAAATATAACTGGCTACTCTAGCTGCAATATACAAAACAAATCGGCAACGCCACTTTTGTGTTCATGACAATATACAACTCGAGACGCCATAAGCATGATTTCTCATGCCATTTTCTTATTCATCATAATTTTGTTAAAATTCAGCTCAAAAGAGACAACACTTTCAAGCTATTTTTCGCTCATCAAAACAATACCCATCACTGTGAAATGCAACATGTTCATTAACTGAGACTATTATTCTGAGCAATATAGATGTCAAATACAGAACTTTCGTTCGATTCTACACAAACAAAATTAATTTGAATCAAGATAAAATAAAATCATGCAGCCATTAGAAGAAAAAACATAAAGAATTAAAATAAAAAAATGGAATAGAAAAGAAACGAGTTTTTTTATGCCGTCCAACGTGATTGGATGGTTGATCCATCTGATTGCACCCAAAGATCCCCCCTCCCCCTCGTTAGTGCGGCAGCGGCGACGATGGGGTGGAGCAGCCAGTCGATGATCGCAGCATCGGCCAGTAGATTTGATGGATTAATTGTCTAAATGGAAGCCATGACTCAGCTTTCTTCGACCGATTCGTTTTCCGCCTCTTTCAGCCAGACATAGAAAGAACGGACTGAGTTCAATGCAACTCCTTTGCCTTCCTGCTCTGCAGGGTCTACACTCGCCTCCCATTGTAGAAAAGCATCTTCGGAGATTACTTCTTCATCGTAAAGGAAGCCAAAAATTGAATACAG
>JAQGAS010001712.1:0-16055 GCA_034686365.1 Pachymerium ferrugineum
GCAAAAAGAAGGGCACTAGGCAACATTAGGGAAACCATCTGGCAAGAAAACCTTGAAGATTCAAGGGAAGAAGACTTTGCTGACGCCGAAGAGGATCATGAAGGATCAAAAGATCCGGATTACCATCCGTCGCGTCAAAGTCTTGCATTGGCAAAACGTGAGACAGGAAACGCAGTTGGTCAATAAGAAAAAGAGTCACCTTTTCGAATTTAAAATTTCAAGTGTTCTTCTAAATTGAATTCTAGTTAAGATGTTGTAGATTATTTATATATAAGTTTTTTTGAATTTTGAATTGTTAGTTTTAAGGAATTATGGAAAACACAGGTTTTTTTGTCGGGGGAGTTTTGTTGTTTTTTTTGGTAGAAATTGCCTTCGAGCAAGAAGGAGGCACTGTTATGTACTAGCAATAATGCATAACAGGAACAATGGGCACAAGTCCTTAGTTTAGCAAGAATAGAAAGTTTATCAATTGTTTCAGCAATAAAAACTCACTCTTTTTTCACCCTCTAACATGTAAAGTTGTGTTTTGGTATTTGTGGCCATTAGGCCGTTAGGTTTAAGGTTTTAGGTTCCATATTAAAAATTACAAGTAAACAAGCCACAATACACAAAACTTACCCTGTATGGAGTGACCCTGAAGTTTTGGAAAAGGGCTATTAAGGGTATAAACCCATTGTGGAGGACGTTGAGAAAAGTAATCACAGAACATGAGTCGTCCAGAAGAAGTTGATGAGGTACGCCAGCTCGAAGCGCCAACCGAAAACCGTTTTGAATTCGTTATAGAGAAAATGAAACGACGATTGAGTGTAATCGACGAAGCAGAGCATCGACAACACATTGTACATTCATTTTACAAATGCGTGTTCTACACGCATTGCTGAAAAAAAACTATTTTTCGAGTTAATAATATTGAACTATAAAACTCAAAAATTTCAAATGAGAAATCCAATTGAATCAAACAAATGAAATAAAAGTTTCGCATTTTTCACACTTTCAAAATAACGAATAAAACAAAAATTAAGCTTGGGCAAGCGCGCGATATATGAGATTAAGATGGGCATGCTTTTTCATTGGAAGACAACCGCGATTTGATTTCACGAAGCTTAGTCATAGGCTAGGCTAGGTCATAGTTTTGCTTTTGGTGTATTTGATTTAACAATTTTTTTTTGTATAAAAGCTGCTTCCTTTTGTAGGCATCTGCTGCTAGGAAGCAGCTTGGGTTTACTCTATATTACCAATAAACTTTAAATTAAAATTAAATTAAATATTATATTGATTATATGGCTCATTATTTTCACAAAGATTGATTTTTGAACGATCTATAGAAATAGATGTCAATAGAAAACTTAAAGGCTAAAATTAACTTGAAGCAAGAGACGTGGTTGCAGCTAAAAAAAAAAAAGGAATTACTGGAATAGCTTTGTTGGATAAAGTGATCAATTTACATATTCAAAAAGTAGAGTTAGGGTTAGAAAAAATACATTTTAGATATGAATTACGTGGAAGAATTGAAGAAGAAGAAGAAGAAGAAGAAGAAAGAAGAAAAATTGAAGAGAATTGTGCCCATTGTATTACATAGACAAAACGAGGTGATGGGAAGTGGAAAATTTATGATGATAAAAGCACAAAAATTCAGGTCGACCGATGCGCGGGCGGAACCGTGCGGGACCCCGCCGCAACCGTGTTGGGTGAAAGGCCGATTCCAGAACCCCAGCTTGCCAGCGCGTGCGTCGCGGCATCTCGGCTCGGCCCGTGAGAGCCAGGTGAGAGCCAGATGGGAGCGCGCGATATATGAGATTAAGATGGGCATGCTTTTTCATTGGAAGTATGAAGTAATTTTTTGGAACCTTTACTTTCAATGAGCTTCAAAAAAAGAAAATTCGCGAAATCAATGAAGCTAGAACCATCTTAAAAGAATACAGACGCCACTCTATGATAAGAGCCCAATTTTAATAGACTGTGGATTTCAATTTCAAAGTAAGGTAGAGGGGAGATATTGTAGTCAAAAAACTATACAAGGATGAGCATATATAGAGACACACACTTCCTTGCAGCAGCTCAACAGCTCTGTTTCAAACAGCCAGCATAGAAGGTGAACAACCAATAAGCTCGAGTGATGGAGCAGTGCCAATCCATTCATACTTGCGATGCAACTGCCTCCATTACATTACAACTTTGCAGCAAGGAATTAAAGCAGGTATATCACGAAACTGATTTAAAAAGCGAGTCAGTGCGGAGACTAGCTGAGCAAGAAGCCGACATCATAGCCCAAATGAGGTCCCGTGCTGGACGAACTCCTGAGACCATAGGTAAGTTCAATCCTAATGCAATCCGCGCACTGAATTACAACCCATCTCTTTTGAAAAAAAATCGCGGTGGCAAGCGACAAACTCATGGATTTCATAATCCCTTTTACGGTACCGACACCACTGCAGCAACCTACGGCCATCCGACCAAACTGCCTGCAGTTCCATCGAACATTCCCTTCTGCACGGACTCGCACGATAAAATGCCTCCCAACAGATCCTCCTCTAATTCCTGTTCAGGAGAAGTAAACGTTAGGAATTTAACGGAACTTACGGTATCTACTCTTCAATGCTTGAATTAACACAAAACCTTTTATTTAAATCTCGAATGATTAGCATCTGAAATGTGGCGAAGTGCCAAAAGAAACGCATATAACTCAGCAGAAAAAACGGATGCCGCAGGCGGAATACAGCACGCCTCAGATACACCACAAAAACAAACAAAACTTGCAGACACACGCCCCCCAAATTTAGAACCATCAGTAAAGATCGCCACAAAATCATGAAACACCGCTCTATGATGGAAAAACAACAAACGGAAAAAGAGAGAAGATGTAGTAGTTTTCTTAAAACTTGCAAAGGACAAATTACTAACAGGAGACACCAAATCCCAAGGAGGAAGTGACGCTAGGAGTTGGCGACAACCCAAGTGGAGGGGAAGAGAAACATCCCTCAATTCACGTGCCAGAAAACACCCAAAGGGGGAGAAACAGCAGGAGAACAATCATATTTTGCAAGGGAAGCACACTCAAAAACACTTCTCCAAGCAGGATTTTGCAGGAGAGGTCTTAAACGGCAGGCATACCTAAAAAAGAGCAACCACCGACGATGAGAAAGAGGAAAGAAAGAAAGAAAGAAAGAAAGAAAGAAAGAAAGAAAGAAAGAAATAGAGAGAAAGAGGAGGTTCAAAGGCTTCAGCACACAGACTGGCAACTGGTGACGACCGGATAGCACCAAGCGCAAGACGAATACCGCGATGATGCACCGGATTCAAAATTTTCAAAACATAAGAACGAGCCAATCCATAAACTACAGCACCATAATCCAATTTTGATCGGACAAGCACACGATACAGGCGAAGCATAATACCTTGTGCAGAGCCCCACCGGACAGAGCTTAAACTAGACAAAAAGTTCAAAACCCTACAACACTTCTGACGCAAGGCCAGAACATGAGGGCGGAAAGTCAGCCTTTTATCAAAAAATCAAACCCAAATATTTAGCTGAATCCACAACAGGAATCTTATCCCTCTCCCCAGAAACAAAGTAGGATCAGCATGAGCGCGATACCTGCGGCAAAAATGTACACACACAGATTTGGAAGGTGAGAACCGAAAACCATTCAAATCTGAACATATCGAAATTTTATTCAAGACACCCTGAAGGCGCCGCTGGAGAGATGCCATAAAACGAGAACGTAACGCCACACAAAAATCATCAACAAATAGACTAAAAAAAAAAAAACCTTAGGAACACACGGCACCACGCTGTTAATTTTGACTATAAAAAGAGTAGGGCTGAGAATGCCGCCCTAAGGAACCCCCTCCTGGATAAATGGAGAAGATAAAACATTACCCAGACGAAAATTAAAGACTCGATCCCGAAGATAAGAAGAAATAAATGCAAGCACATTGCCACGCAAACCGAAAGCATGTAAGTCCCTTACAATCCTCCACTTCCAGGTGGTGTCATAGGCTTTCTCAACGTCAAAAAAAACCGCTACAGTGCTCACCATTGAGAAAGCCATCACTAACATAAGATAACAAACCAACCAAATGATATAAAGTGGAAAACCCTCTCCTAAAACCACATTGAATACCAGAAAAAAAGTTTTCCCTCTCCAACAGCCACATCAGTCGTGAGAGGACCATACGCTCCAGCGTCTTACACAAACAACCAGTAAGGGCTATAGGCCGATAGTTGTTTGGGTCCTTACCATCCTTACCAGGCTTTAAAATTGGAACAATAAAAGCCCTTCTCCAAGAATCTGGAAATTCACGCTCAACCCAAATTCTATTAAAAAGAAGTAGTAAAGTGAGCTTGCAAGCAGGAGATAAGTGACGAAGCATGGCATAATGTATGTTATCCGGCTCTACGGCACTATCATTGGATGCAAGGATAGCCCTTTCCAATTCAAGAAGGGTGAAGGGAGAGTTATATGGCTGACAAGAACCACCCTCATCAAAATCAACCTTCAACCTCTCAACCATACACTGATGGCGACGAAAGTTAACAGAATAGTGAAGAGAACTGGAATTCCGTGCAAAGGCCTCTCCAAAAGCATCTGCTACAGCCTTACTATCAGACAAAATCTGTCTTTTGGGGGGGAAAGAATGAAAAGGGAGTACAAAAGAATTAATCGGGAAAAAACATGATGGCGCTCTAAAACCAAAATGGCGCAGTAGAACATAGTGGAAGAGACCGCCCCCCCCCTCCCACCCAAAATAAAGAAAGAAAGAAAGAAAGAAAGAAAGAAAGAAAGAAAGAAAGAAATAGAGCTTAACGTCGCCAGATAAAGAAACCCTCTTTTTGTCCGACAAAATCCATGAAAAGTCAAAAAACATCAGACGTGTGTAAAGTTAAAAAACTTGAGTATTACTCACTGCGCAATTGCGTTTCTGATGGTAGTTCTGTTTTTATGTTTTCGCGTGCCCGGTCGTTCTGCTTTTATGTTTTCGTGTGAGTACGAGCACACGTGGCAGACCATTATTACGTACAAGTTGAGTAGTTGCAGATTATTGAGTGGTTATAATGGTGCCATACATGTCTGGTGTTGCCATCTGGTTGTTGTTTGTGATTTTTTTTTTTTTGGAGGAATACAAAATGAGTTTTAATCTCAATATAGCCTTTTTTCAACATGGCTTTAAACTTTATATAATTCATACAATTTCTAACCATGAAAGTTTGAATTCATTAAAATGAAATCTTTAAAGGATTTTATACACAACTTACTTAACCTTATAAAAATCATTGAAAATTCCCAACATTTTGAGAAATTTTTGCTAGACATTTTGTCCTTGTTTTGTGGGTTTTCACATTTGGATTTTAACTTAAGTTTTGACGGAATATTTGGTAATTAATTTTATTTTTTTTTCTCGGCTTGTGGCTATTTTGAGTGTTGCACCATTTCACCATTACAAAGGATTCGAAAATCGGAAATTAATTCCTTCGCCAATTTCCTTTAAGGAATTATTTCACTTTCAAAAACTGTAGTTGGAATAGCTACTCGTCTGGTCTGCCAAAGATTATTGAAAGAAAGTGAAGGATGAAAAAAGAGGAAAATCAAAATAAAACTAATAGCCATGAAAAGTTGAAAATCGCGATAACCAGACATAGAAATGTATTTTAAGTAATCGTTCAAAGAAAGCTCAAAACACACCACAACTCATGAAAATCAGAAAAACAATAGGTGGTGACAACTAAAAGATATATGAAATTTTTGTATCAAATGGATCATCAAGATATTACGAAAGTATATAATATTTATATTGGTCGTATTCAAATTATGTCAATCATGTTGAAACAACGCACTTCATTCTGATTGCATATCTAGTCTCTTTTCAGTAGTAACCTGAGGTTCTAAAATTTTCGAAGCCTTTACCAAGTCCCTGGCAGCCGAAAATGCTCAAAATTCTTGGAATAACAGGACAAATCTTCATAAAAAGAGTTCATGCAATATTAATTCGTATCGTATTTCATTAGTGTTTAAAGCGTTCTTGATAACAAGGTAGTTTTTCACTCTCGCAACCCAGTCTTAAGTGCAATGAGCAGTAACGCCCTGGTAAACAAGAATAGAGGGAACCCCTACTTGCTACATGAAGCTAATTCGGCACCAGGACAGAACCTGAATCCCTAAGCTGCTTCATGCAGTATATTCATGGTTCCCTCTAGATAAACAGAAAATTTCATTTCAACGTAAAGTAAATAAATAGTTAATTTTTCAAATGTCCGTAAATGTAAATAAACAAAAAAAGTCAGGATCGCCGTCATCATTTTTCAGTCATAAAGAATGAACATCAATATTGCCCAAAATAAATATTTGAAAAATTCAAACCCATCGGAATCAAAAACTCAGGTTGGCCACATCTTTGTTGATTTGTCTCAAAATGGCGGTCAAGTTGTTGTTTCTGAAAGCTGACAAGTATGGCAGCTATATTGACCTTGGGTTTGAGCTTCCTCAGTTGACGTTCATTTCCCTGTCTTAAATTTGGTCATTCCTTCGATTGACGCCGTAATACACTTCAGAATATTGACCCGTATCTCTTTCTGTGTAGTTTCCTGGCATTCAGCCGTTAAATAAAGAGTCTACGTTGAACCAGCAAAAACATGCCTCCAAATGCAACCGCAATGTGAGAAGAAAGGCGGAGTTAGTAAGCCTAACGACTAATCAGAAGCCAGATTTTCATAGAGCACGTGATATGAACGCCTCAGAGCCCTCTATGGGTCGCTCTTTGAACTTTTCATCATTACCATACAAAAAAGCGCTACGATAATATTTGAAATTATTTAAGTTAATGATTTTATTGCAAATAAGAATAGATTGAGAAAATGTCAAAGACTACTTTCTCGAATAAAACAAATTGCACATTCATTTTACAAATGCGTGTTCTACACGCATTGCTGAAGAAAAATTAGTTTTCGAGTTATTAATATTGAACTACAAAACTCAAAAATTTCAAATGAAAAATCCAATTGAACCAAACAAATGAAAAAAAAAAGTTTCGTATTTTTCACACTTTCAAAATAACGAATAAAACAAAAATCAAGTTTCGGTAAATTTTACGTGGGGTAAAATTTTGTTATATTTTTTCATATTTTTATTAACGACAACTTCTTTTAATAAACGACTAATCTTCCATATTCATCGAACCCAGCAGAGTGAGTTCCATTTCGTACAACAAACGTGTTGTTATCCGAATGTAAACGTCGTTCCCCTCGACGGGCAAAAATATGCGGGTTTTGGCCAGACGACGCAGACGCGTAAATCAAAGGCGTAAAAACGGATATGGTACCACGCGTGGGTGACGTTTTTACAATACGACGCCCGTTTTCCCGAGACACCCAAACATCGCCGTGTCGGTTCTGAACGATCTTGATGCCATTGATAAACCAAATGTCGTCGCTGTTTCTCGTTTGTCGATGCTCTGCTTCATCGATAACTTTAAAACATTCCGATACGACAGCATTTCCATGGCGGGAACTGACGTAAAATAAATCGAGCGAATTATCGTATTTAGTATCGCTGAACGAATCGACCGTAGTTCGCGTTCCAGCATCATCAACCAAATAGACCAAAGGACAATTGGTGAAAGTGAAGGTTATTCCACGATGCGACATCTTTGCGAATTTACCAGTTGCTGTTTCTATTTCCACTTTGCTCCCATTTTGATATACACGACCTACAAAAGGATAAATTTTTTTTTTTTTTTTCCTGCATAAATCTCCAACCTTAAAAGAAAAAACTCAACCTGTAGGATGAACCAAGCATGTTCCAGTGCCCGAACTGTTAATGGCAACGACGCTATTCCTATTAAAATTGACAACCCGAATGGATTTATCCAATGTCATATCCACTCGAACGTTATGGCGTAAAATGACACAGATTGTTCCAAACGAGGTTATGATCGGCCCCGTATACGATTCATCCGTCTGAGAATTGGCTGAATTAAATGGATCTTTCCAACCTCCACTCCCACCGCCTCCGCCGCTAGCACTTGCGGCTGCAACTCCAACGGCAGTCCCGACCCCACCACGCTGGTTCTGGTTGTTAAAGCCCCGAAAATTTGGCCTATTAGCGCCACTTTGCTGTCGCCGAAATCTTTGCGGAACCATGTAATTTGACGGCCATAGTCCTTCTTGATTGCTGTTGGTTGTATATCGACTTCTTTGGCGTCGACGCATCATTAAAACTTTATCGTTCAAAGTATCACATGTGTTTCGGTTGACCATAACCACAGATTAACCCTGAATCGAGGACGTTCATCACGTGCTGTAATATGTAATAATGAGATTTAATAAACAAGAGCACACGAAATAATGGTTTACTGTTCATTTCAGTTTGCATTGTTGTTCTGTATAGTAAATGAGATTCGTAACACAGTTTTTCGCCCTTCTTCTCCACCAGAGGCGCCCCCGAAGCGAGAGCGCTGCAGCGAAGCGGGCCACAACACCTAAATTACGGCATAAAAAAAGTGCAGCTGCCCGTCAAGCCACCGGACGACAAGATGTCCGTCAATGTCAAGGACGCGGACGCGCGAAGAAACCTCTCACGCAAAACAAGGTGCCCAACGCCGCGCGCACATCAAAATTTCAAGGGCAAAGGACAACCTCTCGTGGAGACGTTGCCGTGCCCTAAGAAATTGCTCCAGTAGTTTTTCCCAATGAAATAACTAAACATGTTCGAATTCTTTCTTGTTAAATGTAAAAAAAGGAGATAACAAAGTAAAGTTTGAAGTTGAAAAAAAAAATTGCATTTATTCCCTTTTTACTTTGCTGAACCTCTCCTTATAAGTTAAGCATAAAATTGTGTCTACACCTGATGACAAACAAACATTTAACAATTGAATGATGCTTATTATTATGTAAATAATCGTTCAACTAATAATGCTCAACTTGCACTCATCCAAACCAAGAGGACAACGTCAAACATAGCAGACTAGAGTCAACACAACCAAAATGGTGGGCAACTCGTCAATTCCTTCTACTGCAAATCTCACTGCAAGTTATTGGGTGCAACCTTAAGAGTCGTGGCACCAAAAAAAATTGATTTTACCTTAGATTAAGTACTGTAATACTGCTTAATCTAAGGGGCTGTCCTTTTTATATTTATAGAAATGTAGAACCTAATCGCCTCTAGTAATCATCACTACTAAAGATACAAACCTAACTCTATTTTTTGACTAGGAAGGAGTATTGATTTTTCTGTGTTTACAAACAAACCATAAATTGTGCATAAATTGTGCATAAATTGTGCATAAATTGTGCTGCCCAGGTACAGATGGTCTTGTCCAAATCTAACCCCAAGCTGTCATTGATGTACGAGCCATTACCCTGACATCTGAAAAACATGACTTTCATAATCTTAGTGAAAACCCATGGGGTCAAGTAAGTTAGAAGCCATTTGGTAAACCTCGAAATAGATACAGCTGTCCCTTCCAAATAAACCGAAAATTCTTCTTATACTCTGTGGCTATCAGGAGCGAGAAATAGGCATTTGTCAGATCAATTCGGAACATGTACATGAGATACATGAGTGGTGAACAATTACTGACCAAAGTGTTTCCATCATAAGGTGTACATTATTTATATAGGTATTATAGCGTTTGCAATTTAAAATGAACCGATCTGAACCATTTGGTTTTGGTACCAGAAAAAACGGATGAACTACCTGGCCCCATTCATGAGAGGTAACTTCTATAACCTCAGTTGATGTCAGTTCTGCCATGGTATTGTCCATAAAAATGATTTCTAGTAGTGATAAAGCTTTTTCAGCAGGGTAGCTCAGTGTACAAGGATGATCCCACATGTAGTTTCCATCACCTGTTGAAGAATCCATGGGTCATTAATTATAAATTGTCAAAATTGTAAATTTACAGCTACTCTGCCCGCCTTAAACGTAGGTTTTTCCGAGTTTTGCTGCTCCCCCATTGTGCCTTCTTATCGACTGGGAGCTGTGGCCCAAAAAATTGTCTTGGCCATGAAATTTGTCCCTTCATAACCGCTTGACATTTTTTGACTAAAGGCTTTGTTTGTCAAATCAGCAATCGGTTGAGAGACAGCAGGACTGGTCTTGGATTTATCTGTCAATTCACCTGTCAAGTTCTCTATATCTTCCAAGAAGATAACCGTTTTATCTGTATTTTCCCCTGCTTTAATTGTTGAAATAGGGTGATCTAGGGTGAAATAGGGCATCAAATTCCCCAAGTTCAGAATCCTTTTCTTTGTGTTCAATATTTGTCCTAATAGGTTGCCGATTTATGGATTCCATATCAGCTCTAGTAAATCTGGTTTAATTGATCCTCTACATTTTTACACATAGTGTCTCGACCTTGACTCATCATACAACTTCAGTCTTGGGTGAGATTGGTGCTTGTAGAGTTATGTGCGGCTGCATTAGTTTCCTCATCCTTATTTGTCGGATTTTTAAAGTTTTTTCTTGAGAAGCTTTCTTCTGTGGGGCCTGTCGGTTTGATGATGGAGCTCTTGTCTGATTGGTGTTAAGTGGTTGTGTCATCTCCTGTAGTAAGCCGGAAGTGTGTAAAGAGGCGGAATAATAATAGAGTGAGATGAAAAGAAAATCAAAGCAGGTCTAACAGCCAACAAAATGTAACAATCAACCACAGCGTGATCAAGACAATGCAGTCTACGTAGCCTCACCACGTTTTTATTTTAAAAAACCAAATTAAAGTTTTTTAATTTGTATACTGTTTTAAAATAATAAAATCAACCTTGAATTTACTTGTTTTTATTGCATACTGTAGCCGGCTGAACCGGCTAAACAATCAATTGGCGAGTCAAAGTTTAAAAATAAAATAGTATTTTATTTAAAAATCTAAAATCAACATGGGTTATAGGCCCAGGGCAACTCTCTAAAAAAGACTATTGTGATAAGAAAGAGTGAAAATCGTTTATGTTCTGAAAAAAGAAACTTTTTGCTTACATTGAAGACTAACCTTCTAGAACATTGGAACTTTTGCACATTGGGCCTAAGATTGAATTCAGGCAAGATATTAATGTGACAAAATTAGATGACACTATGTCATCTGGCAGTCAATAATAGAAGGAGTATTAATAGCAAAAGATGTTTGGAACTTATTTTTCAAAGAAATTCAAGATCCAGAAGCTGCAGAAATCAAAGCTACTGAAGACCTGGAAGCTGGAGGGACGCAGCAGCTGAATTAACAGCTAAAAAGACTTGGCAGAAGAAAAATGCTGACTTAATCACTTCGACTAAGCACGCGTGCCGGTAGATTAAACCTTGGTCGAATTCGACAAATATAACGGATCCATAAACGAGTCGTAACTTCAACTAAATATCTCTAATCAGGTCGCAGGCATCGCCTAACCCAGAGACCAACGCAACTTCCGTCTAGAACCACACTTTCGGGACGCTTGAAAAGAGTCGCCGGCTTATCGATCGCGAAATGATATCAAATGGGGATTTTCGATATTATTTGGAAAATAAAACATTCAAGGAAGGAGATTATAGTAAACTACCTGATTCCTGTTGGTTAAACTGCCTTCGAGGGTTTGGTAAAACTACCTACTGTACCTTCAATATCTCTACAGAAGCGGAAAAGTACAAGGATTACTATACCGGCCCTGAGACCCGCAGACAAAACCGTTATGCTTTATATTTAGACTGTGCAATATCGCAAGATCTGGTTCCAAACTTCAAAGGCGAGTGGAATGAAATTTTACGAAGGAGTGATACAGCGAACCTTAAATCAGGAGAATTTAAACTGGCGGAATATGTGGAGGCGTTAAAAAGAAAAACGATAAGCACGTCCTCATTCTGATTCATAATGTAGATTATCCATATCTGTGCTTTGTGAATGAGAAGGTCACAGACTCGGAAATAATAAAGTTAATGCTCGTTTTAAGAAGTAAATATTTAGAAGTAATTAGGCAAGAGCCCACCCCTAAAAAATCGTCCACCTCTAAAAAAGCACCAAGAAGCGACATAATTTTTTGTGTGTCATATACTTGTGCTGTAGTCATGGAACTCAAAGTAGGACAGACATTGAAAGAGCATTTAGCAATGTATCAAAGAGTTAGTAAGGACTATGTATCAAGTTTCAAGCATAGTGTAAAGAAGGTTTTATATTTGGCAATTTCATTATTTCAAAACAAAACAATAGTAAAATGTGAAAGTTGCAGTAAATTTCGGGACCAGAACGAATACGGGACCAGCTAAACACAAACAGTTCACATTTAAATTGGGTTTTTACTTTAACGACAATTGGTTAGTTGATACTGAAGGTGAATTCGCGCAATCAATTAGAGATGAACCCCCATCAAAGAGCATAAAATAAAAATGGTTAATGCAAATAATTCTTATTCAAGTATTGTAATCATGTCTTATTTAAGAATAAATCATGTCTTATTTAAAAAAAAAAGAAGAAAAATGCTGAAGCCAGAACTGTCATTTTCTCTGCTATTTCACCAGGCCAGTTTGAGTTAGTTGGTCACTGCAAGTCAGCAGCTAAATCATGGATAGAATTGAAAAATTTTCATTCAATAAAAGAAGTTGATCAGGCGGGAAATTTATATAAAGAAAGAAAGAACGAAAGAAATGGGGCTTAACGTCGCCAAGGCTGCCAGGGCCATACGTGACGGGAAAATTTATATAAGAACTTAATTACTTGTAGAATGGGACAAGATGAGTCTGTTGATGCTTTCTTGAAAAGAGTCTTGAAGATAAAGCAGAGATTAGCTGTTTGTAGGCACCCAATAGGAGAGTATAATTTCAGAATGCATGTGATGAGGGGACTGGGGAAGAGATTCCCTGATATCTTTAAAAAATACTGGGAAAAAGCCCCATCAACTTTCAAGTGGGACGAATAAGCAGGCATTAATGGCGAGGAAAGGCAAGAATAAATCAGGATCAGGAGTAACTTGTTTTAGATGCAAAAAATTGGGGCATTTTGCTAGTTAACGCAAATTAATTGTTTAATTAATTACGTTGTAATTGGTTTAAAGTCAGGATCCTGTTTTGGCTCGCCACTGGTCAGAGAGTTAAGGTGTGACCAGTCACCTCTGTAAAACTGTCGGCTTGATGATCTGATTAGATCATCAAGGCTCAGTAACCAGCACCAACACGCTGAACCCGCTCAGAACCAAATTCAAGATAATCAAGAAGGGTCACCCACCACCACTTCAAGAAGCGTCAGAAGATGAAGATCAAAAAGAACAAGACCAAACCAACGAAGACTAGTCGCATTTCGACGATGTAGATTATGATCAACAAGAGGCAACAGAGCAAGAATTACGACTCATTCACGTCCAGGAAGCAATAAAATGTCTTTAAGCAACAACATTTTGTGACACTTATTATTACACTTGTCAAATGAAGGATCACAACAAGTAAATCTTGTATTCTAAGCTTGCTTCCATTAAAAGTTGTCAAAATGGAAAACCAGCTTCATTAATCCACTTCTAGCGCCAGGCCCTAGTTCATCTAATTACATCATCAAGCCGGCAGTGTACAGAGGTGACTATGGTCACGCCCTAACTCTCTGACCAGTGGCGAGCCAAAACAGGATCCACGAAGTCACTACCGACTTTAAACCAATTAACAATACTGTTTTAAAATAAAATTTTCATTTTAAATCGTTTTTTTCTCTCTACTAATCTGTTATAAAAAATAAAAACACTATACATCATGCCGTTTTATCAGTATTATTTACAATTTTTTATTTCACTACCCAAACAACAATCTTTCCATTCGAAAATAAATTTCAAAACACTATTACTTAGCCCAGCAGTCTCACGTTACCTTGTTTTACCACGAGATCGTGCCACGTGTGTACTGATGGAAACATATTAAAGTAATCAACATTGCTGACTTGATATAAAAATGAATTTGATTTGGTTTGAAGTATGTTCTCCTCGATTTAGTGGAGAAAAATTATACACACTTCATTATAAATTTAAAAAAAAAAACAATTTGCTTTCAGGTACAGAAAGGTGTACAATTCGTCTGCAACGTGTTCCCGTGAAGAAAGTAAGATACTACAATATCGCTGAAAAAGATTGAGCCCTGATTAAAAGTTGGATCAGTTTTGAGAGGCATAAAACTGTTTAAAAAAAAAAAGTCATAGAAGCAGACGAGATAAAGAACCTGCCTTCGGGGCAACAGATGCTGTTAAGGCAAGAGAGGATTGGAAAGAAGGGGACATCCAACTACACGATTCTTTACTCAAGGAATGCAGGGACATTAATGGGATGAGAAAAATACATTCGAAGACATTAAGGATACAATTTTTAGCACATCAACAAAACTACTCACAAATAAAAAAAATGAGAGAATTAATCGAATTGAACTAGTAGATTTAAAGTAGCGACTCAAGCATTAACTCAACAGAATATGGAAGATCATTTTGGGGCTACATAACAACAATAAGAGCAAACGTTCTACTTCCAATTGTACATTTATATCATAATAAATGTTAGGAAAAGCCATTTTTGTTTCCTTTGCTGAAAGATGATTGGTGGATTTGTGCACTTTGTTTTTGAAATTGGATGCAGTGCAATGGTTTCACTTCGTCGGCATAATTGATGTTCAACTCTTATAGTGCAAACTCCAAACTCCAACGATATGACATGATGTTGTCATTTCTTAGCTGGCTTATAGCGTGTGTAAGGTGGCTGAACATTAGCTATGGCAGAAGATTTTACATTGACAGAGAATTTTACATTGGAGAGAATTATTTCCGACATCTTCTATCATGAAACTAACACATTGGGCCATATAATGAAGGCAATTATGCAACTTCACAAAACACTGAAGCCAGTTTTGAAAGTATAAGTACAATCCAAGAACCTGGACCTAGTGCCGAAGTCAAAGGTATTTACGCAATCAAAATAATATTTAACGATAAAATGTTTACATAAAAAAAATTGATACTGCTAGACCCCGTTACAACTAATTATAGAAGCATTTTCCAATGGAATAAAGAACTAACACGTATATTAATTAAAAGAAGACTTGATATGGAAAATGAGGTCAAATTTCCTAAGAATAAAAAAAGAGATTTATAGGAGGATTTGGCAATTACAATCATGGAAGACACAATGGTGTCTGGCTTGACAGAGAATGTATTTCTTACAATCATTCATTTTTCTATGTAACTAATTTTTTTCAATTTCCCAGGAGAAAATGGCAATATTTTGACATATTTGAAACTGTGTATGGCGCCAAAATACCTAAAAAGCAGACTGAGGAATTGAATTATCATTAACTGAACTAAAACGAAAGGATTCACCCGCCTCTGCAGGTGACGAATCAATCCCCGGATGGTATTTTGCAATAAAAGAAAAAGAACAAGCAGCCAAAGAACAATACAACGTTAATTGCTAATGACCCTGGAAATATCCATCAGATTGGAAGGGGTGTCGTTCAGGGCTCTAAGGTCGGTCCGTTATTTTTTATTGGCATGACCTCCCCTATACTTGGACTTAAACTTCACTCTAACATGAGGAGTTATATTGATGATAATGTATTAACATTGTGTACTCCCCATGCTGAGTTGAATCAAAGTTTAGATTATTTAAAGAGTGACATTGCAATAATTGGGAAATGGTACGAAAATCGTGAGATGAGGTTGAATAAAGACAAAACTGAGTTTATGTACTTCTCTAGCAATGACAATTACCCTGGAACAAATGTAAGTGACAAGATTAAGGTATTGGGTGTGACCTTTGACAAAAAATTGATTTTCAAAGATCATATTAATGACCTAACTAAGAAGAAGAAGAAGAAGAAGAAACTAAGAAACTAAGAAACTTAATAAAAAAGTGGGGCTCTTTGTTAAATTAAGGAGAACCTTGAGTAGAAAAGAACTGATAACTATCTTTGAGTCTATTGTTGTTCCTGTAATATCTTATGGGAGTACCATATGGAATAGAGGAATTGTCTCTCAACTATCTGAGTTAAAAAGGTCATATAATAGAATCATAAACAAAAACAGCTCACTGTAAAAATTGAAGCCAAGTAAGCTAGGCATCCAGCTAATCAAAGTTGTGAGAT
>JAQGAS010001713.1:0-16020 GCA_034686365.1 Pachymerium ferrugineum
CACTTAGCGTACATCATATACATAATTGAAATCATAAGTCTTCTTAAGGTTGAATTGCAAAACAACTTTTTCCATTTCTTAAATACTGTATTGGACTGTTTCTGTTCAAACTCTTGACTTTGCTTCAATAGGTCTTTGGTTAATGTTGAAGAGATTGGAAGTTTATTGAATTTTGCGAATTTTATCAAGATTTCTTCAGCTTTCTCCAATTTATTTTTGCTTACCAGCCAACTGACAGATTCTGGAAGAAACCTAAGAAATTAATAGTTTGTTACTAGTTTTAACAAATTAAAAATAGTGCAAACAGAAATTACCAAGTAGTCACAACTGAAGTCAGTAAAAGTATTCCTTGGATTAATTGAAGTGTTCTCCAACTTAGAAGAAAATAAATGATGTAAAGTTGCAGCGGAAGTGTTATAGCAGCGTTAAAGGAAAAAATGTAACTAATAATTGTCCTCGTCTTTCGTCGAAATAGCTCTGATGAGTATGTAACTACAATTGTTTGTACTCCCTTAAAGAAGAAGATTTAAAGATATTGTTACCGGTAAAAAAAATTTTCATGGGGGTTTAACCTGCGCCATAACACCTTGAAAAAATCGAATAATTATGAAGGACGTTAAATCTGGTGAATATGCACAGCCAATGGTTAAAGCACTGAGCATTGGAACAACACAGACCAGAGCTCGTTTTCGACCATATTTATCAGACAAGTAGCCACAGATTAGGCCACCTAACATTACCCCTATGTACGGCACAGTGAGAGCAAGTCGGAAAAGATATTCCCGTTCGCAGACTAAGTCAAACTGGAAATAGAGTGGAATACAAAACTTATCTTGCTAGAGGTTATCCCCTCGAGATAGGAATTTCGTACCTCATTTGAAGGATAAATTTCTCCTTTCAAAGTAATATAATTCCACCCGTTTGGACACGGAATTTTTTCATCAGTTTCGTATACAGAAATTTCACATTGATTTACATCGTTCTCTATGGGAAAAGTGAACTGCGAGACGTTCCAACCTGAAGCTTTCTTTAAAAATAAGAAAATGCTTTTTGTAAAACTTAAAATATCTCATCATGAGTTACCTTGCAGTGATGGTCTGGAACATAGGACATCACAACATTAAATTGTTGGATCATTGTCCATTGCATCGAAACGCTAATTATTATTATACCATAAAAGATTTGGCATTTACCAGGATTTCCAAAATCAGCAAGAAATTCATCGAAGTTTTTAAAAGTCATTTTTTTATAGCCACAACAGCAAAGCAATGGCTGTCTACCTAAATAATGTAAGAAATTTGACGACTGCTGAATGATAAGATACAGTAATAGTACACTTCTATTGAGGTCAAAGATTAAATTTCTGATAAAAAAATCTGTATCGTCATACAGAACGTTGTATGATTACTAAAAAGCACGAACATTTTCTTTTTTTGATGCAGCTGACGTACAAAACAAATTCAACAGTTAAAGTTAAGAAAACCAAACACAAACTTACAGCAAATAATAGTTCAGGTTTAATGAAGCTGGACAATTAAAAAAAAAAAAAAAGAAACACCCCAGTACTAGAAGTTAATTATTTACTATACTACAAAAATACATCACGTGAGTGTTTAAAATTACTATAAATATAAATTATGAAATAAAAAATTCGGACTGAATGAAGAACCTAAAAAGTCTGATAAAAATTCACAAGACACGAGCGCCTGGCATATAGCGACTTAAAACTATCTCCAATGATTAATAAATATTAATGGAGTCCAAAAAGCCATTTTCCTGTAATAATGGCTTCTTTTCACCCTCTCCTCCTTTTTTCTGTCTCTTCGAGCGCATCATTTTCTCAACATCTTCTACAGTACTTGGCATGCATCTACTGAAGGTTTCTGGCAGAAGACATAGAACAATAGTTGCAACGAGTTCCAGAACTCCGTATAACGTTTGTGGTAGTGGTTCCCATAAGTGATTCTGAAAAATACATTCGATTCTTTAACAACTGCAAACTATCGCTACTTTGACCAATCATTATTGTATTAGTTACCAATCAGGCTACTGTAAAATAAACAGGGCCTGAATAAATCACAAAATATAACACAAAAAAAGAAAAATAATCATGCAAAAAAATATAAGTGGAGGATATTAGTGTGAACTCAGATTGCAACCAATCCGTAACGGTGCACTGACGTTAGGTCAACATCCGTAATGGGTGAAATTGACACCAGTGCAGTGTAAGGAAACTGCGACTACAAACTAGTCTTCGCTGCAAATTTTTACAATGGTAAAAATTTGTATTAAAACTTAAAACTAGAATCGTATTTAATACTTACCAAATTGTATAAAATTTCCGGAGTAACAGTACTTCCTAACCGATACGATACGAACCCTATGCCAATACCTGTAGATCTATAAAACACAAATCAGACATATTATTCAACGTTTTAATTAATAATAATACTAAAAACTATTTTTGTACCGTAAAAATGTAGGTAATAATTCAGAAGAGTATGTAGATAACATAGATGTGCAAGCATACGCTAAATTTCTACTAACAAACGCCATGTAAATTGCTAACGTTTGTAGTTCATGAGAATCGGGAGTATAGTAAAGGATGTTGAAACCGACGGCACATAAAATTCCACTTGAAAGGAAAAGTGTAATTAAAATTTTAACCCGCCCAAACCTTAAAAAAAAAAAAAAAAAAAAAAAAAAAAAAATCGCAGTTAAGATATTGCCCAATGATATTCAATTTCAGAAACATACCTAGTAAATAAAAATAAAAATATGGCCATTACTAAAACCTGAATTCCGGCGTTAATCAGATAATTGTTGTATACATTTCCCTTTAAACCTGATATCGCAAATGACAACCCATTTTGGACTATAGCGTTTACAAACCTGAAATCAAAATATTTTCTATTTAACGTATTCTTTTTTTCCCCTAACGGAAAACTTACATTAAGTACATTGTAGAAAACATAATTGTTCTTAATGTTTTATTCAAGAACAATTTTTTAATATTTTTGTACCCTGAAGGTTGTGAATATCTTCTCTGCATTTCATTTACATGGATTTGTCTTATATCTTCGTAAATATTTGGTGAAACAGGTATATTATTATATTTTGCATAATTTGTAAGAATGAGTTCTGATTCTTCTAGTTTTGCTTTGCTTATCAACCAGGTGACTGATTCCGGAAGAAACCTGAGGGGGGGAAAAATTGATTAGATTCATCAAATGCAGATGGTTACAGAATTATTACCAGTAAGTTGCAATGAATGAAAATGCAGTTAAAATTCCCTGAATGATTAAAAGTGTTCTCCAATTCAAGAAAAAATACATTAAATACATTTGTACAGGTAGTAATATTGCCGCAGAAAAGCCAAAAATGTAGCTCACTATAGTTCTAGTCTGACGGCGGAATAATTCTGATGTGAAAGTAACACATATCGTTTGCAGACCCTGAAATATGACATGAAGGTAAAAGATTTGAAATGCATAATTTTGTAGTTGTAGTATTACTTGAGTTCCAATGCCCAGGAAAAATCTGATGCTAATGAAAGTTTGTAAGTTGGGTGAAAAAGCGCATGCGAATGTTAGAGCGCTTATTACAGGTAAAATGAAACTAAGAATCTTTTTACGACCATATTTGTCGGATAAATATCCAAACATTAATCCACCAATCATTACTCCAACGTACGGGATGGTGAGGGCGAGCCGGAAAAGATATTGACGGTTACAAACTAAATCAAACTAAAAATGAAAAAATAATAAATTGTTATTCTCAATTTAAAGGCGTTATGTTTAGTTGGAACTGGTACTGTAGATCAAGGTCATTATTTACATTACAGATTTTTATCACTTTTAGGATCAAATTCTGTAACTAAGCTGTGCAAACAATTGCAAGATCTTCCAGACTAAGCTATTTGACTGGGTTTATAAGGCAATAATTGCGATTAAAAAAGGATCAGCTTAAAGAAATAAATGGCAAGATTAGAAAAAAAAATTTTTTTAGTAATCCAAAAACTCAAGATAACTATTGAACAGAAAATTTTAAAACGTCATAAGTGATTATAAAAATGGAAAAATAATTCTCAAATGTTTCTGCGTAAATCTTATCAGACAGTGAATGACGTCATTTCTACATGACCTCTCAGTCATTCATTTCAACCATCAATTACTGCTTACTTAATCTTACCTCGTTTGACGGATATATTTCTCCCCTGAGAGTTGCATATTCCCATCCCTCAGGACATACAACGGTTTCATCTATTTGTGCAAGTAAATTGGTTCTATAAATTGTACAGCGACTTCTATTAAGGGTAGTATACAACTCAAAATATGAACTCTGATTCTGTAAAATAAAATATTGTAAAAATAAGTAAATAAAAGTTAATTTTTAAAAAAAGTCATTTGGTTTTGAATTTACCTTGCATTGATGCTCTGGAACGTAAGTCATAACTATATTAAATCCTTGAAGCATCGCCCATTGTGTCATAATAAATATAATTATTAAACCATGTAAAATTTGACAACGGCCTGGATCTCCATACTCGGAAAGAAAATCATCTAAGTTTTTACGGGCCATATTTTCTAAAGTTTGATCTGTTTTGTGCAGCTCTTGTTTAGAGCTGTTTACACATTGAGGTCGTGACTGAAACTGCGAGTGATGACCTTATCAAAAATCTTGTAGAGAGTGGAAACGTTGAAGAAACACTTATTGATAAGATAATCGAGGTGAACGGTTCCTTATTAGGTGATGTCAAAGTACAATTTAAAATTCTATAGAAATAAAAAATACCAAAGGATAACATGTGTACCTGACTCATTTAAAAGTAATCGAGGGAAATAATTTGAATAATGTATATCACGAGGCTTTGATTATAATCAAACTTGACAGAAATATTAAATTTCCAAAATTTCAACACAACATTGGGAAATTAATTATTTATATTGAGAAATGATTAATTAATTAATATAAAATTACACATAATTTTATTTACATCAATATTTTTCAGAACTGACTTAAACTTATTAAGAAAATAATCCGTAATAATCACAATTCACGTGTTGTTAACGATACAAGTAGAATAATACAATGTAAATTAAATCAGAATAGTGCAGACTGTTCTAATGTCTGCCTTTTCTTTTTGGATTAGTCTAACCTACTAAATGTAGGTTATGTCTTACTTTAAATTTAATATGTATACACAAGTTCACACCCCCTTATCCATCCTAAATTAATTTCAAAATTTTAAAACGCCATGGGCCTTTTTGACAAACCAAGGAAACGAAAGCGTGTTAAAACGAGTTTTGCTTGCAAAATTGTAGGATTTGTTTAGGTAATAAAACGGAAATTCGCTTTCACTAATTTTTTTATATTCAGTTTCTTAGGCTTCTCTTACCAGGGCCCAATGAAAGCAATGTTAAAATATTTCAATACTTACACAGCATTTTTAAATAGGCTCTAATTAAGGTGAGATAGGTCGATATTTTAAAGCTAAAAGTTTAATAAACGTTTATTTTTCTCAGATATCAATTTTTTTTAAAATCAAAAATAAAAGCTATAGAAGAAGTGATAATAAAAATTGTAAAACACGAATTGCTATTTGTGTCACCATGAACACGCAAATTTTCAGTGCAGTATATGCTCACACATACGCGAGCATCATCATCCACCATGTTCCTGTAATCTAGAGCCAAAGAAAGAGTTAAGGAAATGTAAAAATTGTTTTTAAAAAATGAAAATAACTTGGAATTTTGTTTCTACAGAGAGCCACCTCCAAGCTACACGCTATATTACATTTTAGGACTTTTGATATTAATAGCTCTCATTGGTGGTTTGATTTTTTATCTAATGAATAAAAATAAAGATGAAGCTCCCCCGCCTAAGAAAAAAAAGAAGAAAAACAAATTAAAAAAGAAAAAAGAAAAAAAATAAACCTTTAAAAAAAATGTAGATTAAAAGTTCTCGCCACTTGTTTATTTTTTTTTATATTTTTTTTAATTTGATGATTTTAATTTATTTAGATTGTCCAAATTTTAACGTCTGTATTTTTGTAGTAATTAAACCAAAATTTGAAACAAGAATATACGATGCGTGTTCAAATGTAATTTAAGTTCCAGGATGAGGAGTCGTTGGCGACGAAATAAAACAATACCATGAATGCATTGTTTATACAATCAACGATGGGATTTTTTCTAATGGTGTATTACACCTTATGCATATTTGTAAATGTGTCTCTAACTATTCTTTTAATAATGTTTTGTATTGAATTTACTAAGCGAATCCACTGCTATGACGCTTGTGATGAATTACCAGATGACGAAGATGAAACAGAAGAAGAAGATTCCGATTGGTAATATTTTCTAGTAAGCCTACTTACTTACAGTTCAAATTTAACAAAGGAATTTAAACAATAAATTTTGGTGTAATTACCGTAGCAACAAAATCGTAAACAAAAAACTCATTTAGTTTGGCATAATAATTCCGGTGAAAGCTTTTCGGTTTAATCCCAATTTTCGGCCAAAAATTTAGAGTTAATATTTGAGTTAGAAATGACGAAAGTCTAAGCAAACGTATTGCATTATAATACTGCTGCATTGATAATAGTCAATGAAATTTGTAATTTTTTTATCTTTCTCAGATTTCAAACCATGCAAATTCTTTGTAAGATTTTTGATTTTGTTTATGATATAAGGTAACTTCACGGCAATACAAAAATGAACTCAGCAATATTTTGAATTTATTTCCTTAGATGTATGTTTCTCTTGTTCTTCGTTGGGCTTGCAGCCTCTCCGTCGGCGCGGTCCTTTTACTCATTCTTTCAGTAGTAATTTCGTGGATTTTGATGGCAATTAATCAACTATTTTTGAGAACATTTCGAAAGAAAACTCAAACTGAAGAGACAGTGATAGAAGCAACATCCCAGAAGAAGACCGAAGTTATCATACCTGATGAGTCATCTTCCGGTGATGCAGACGAGAGTACAAATGTTGAAAGCGATGTTGGAGATATTGGTGACGCTGGGGATGTTGTTGATGGAATTGGACGGATTGGAAAGGACGGAAACATCAACGGTCAATTCTTGGTTCGACCTCTTGAAACCCAAACTTGGAGAAATCAAGAACTTACAGGGGTATTAAGATCAGCTGTAATGTTTTAGTGTTAAATAGGTGTGCCAATAGTCGTACATTGGAACGGCTTCATGTCATTTTATATGTTATGCTAAGATTTAAAACATTTATTTATTTTGTAGTTGCCCTCTCCTAGGTCCAAAAAGTCTTTTGAAAAATTTAAAGGTAGCGGCGAAGGAGATCTTGGATTTTAAAATTTTAACTGTGAAAATATCAATCAAAGGTACATTGAATATATAATTTCAATTTCTTTTACTATTAAATATTTTTTTAACAGAAATAATCCAAGTCCGTCAAGTTTTCATGTTTACTTGTTTTGTGTTGTTAATAAACGGTGCGATGATTTCATGCATTGTTATCGGGACTAAAGAAAAAAGACAAGTGAAATTTTTCAAGTTATTATTACCGTTTGACGGTTACGTCTATGAACTTGGGTTATGTCTATGAATTTATATTTTAAACATTTATAAAAGTAAAGATAAAATTTGAGACCTTTATTCCAGACAAAAACTTAGTTGCCATTAATTAAAACATGTTTCATAAGAGTAATAAAAATAAGAATAATAGTATTTTTAATTGCAATTTAAAAAGTTGTTATTTTTTTTCAATCCAATTTTGTTTTGCAAAATATAGGTAACTTCAATGATTTTTGTGGTTTGTCATGCTATTTTGTTTACCTCCCTTTTTTATACTTTTCCTTTTTATACTTTTCCTTAATAGATGGCGCAATGTGTCTTGTTTTGATCGCTGATTGTAAATGGCGGCGTGATGGCTGCTCACGTTGCTACTACATATTACTTCTGTATTGAAAACAACTAGTAAGTATCGTGCTAATATCTATGCAAGGACTGTCAATTTAAATTACCAAGTACAAGTAGTGACCCAAATTATTAAACAGCGTTCCTTTAAAAAAAGTCTCTTTACTTTTACATGTTAAGTATAGAAGAAATTTGATTACAAATTTTTGCTCCTAATTACCCTACTCAAATTTAAAATATGCTGTGATTTATTATTTTTTTAATTGTTTGTTCACGTGCTATTAAAAAGTGTAATAACTTGTTTTATTGCAACTAGGTACCGAAGATGGGGAATACGAGTTCTAGCCGCGAAAGGCATAAATCAGGTGACAGTGGACCCCCTTCAACTCCTGGAAAGGATGGTCAAACATTTGATTTTTCCAAAGAAACCTTAAGGGACCATCGTTTACTTTTCCAGCCAGATGGCATCGATACAGAAAGAAAAGTTTGTGCATAGTACCTTTCTAATACTTGAACAAAATTTAAAAATAAACTATGTTTATAATTAATTGCATCACAAATTTTCAGGTTTACAGTTCTAGTTCGTCGCCAACATCAAGGGCAACGTCACCATTAACTACATGTACTGAATTCGATTCAAAAGCTTTGCCAACAGTTTTTAAGTGGGATGGTGGTGGAAAACAAGTTTTTATAAGCGGCAGCTTCAGTAAATGGAAAGTTATTCCTATGGTGAAAAGGTTGTGACAAATATTTATTTGCAAATTATGCAATGGTTATTTTCTTTTTATTTGTTTACAGTCACGGCGATTTTGTAACTATTCTGGATCTACCTGAAGGTGAACATCAATATAAATTTCAAGTTGATGGTCAGTGGATGCACGACCCTGCAGTTGTAAGTAAATAATGGATTTTCACAATTTAAAAATGGTATATCAACAATTGTTTCTCAAGCCTTCAACAGAAAACGAAATGGGAACTAAAAACAACATAGTAAACGTGAAACTGGCCGACTTTGAAGTTTTTGATGCTCTCGCTGTGGATAGCATTAGTACTTCAACTTCTCAGCGTGAGAGTAATTCATTACATACACATTTTTGAAATTATTACTTAAAATATTACTTAAAATTAACTTAGAACAGCTAACGGGGTCACCACCAGGTGAATATAATCAAGAAGTTCCAGAAAGAAAACCTTATGAGAAAAATAGTGGGCCTCCCATTCTCCCTCCTCATTTGCTGCAGGTTATACTAAATAAAGATGTCCCAATTGCGGTAAGTGTGAATTAGCATTTCATTTATTTTAAAGTTGAAACGTTGCATCATCTAGTGTGAGCCAAATTTGTTGCCAGAACCGAATCATGTTATGTTGAATCATTTGTATGCTCTGTCAATTAAGGTGAGTAACCAATACAACCAATGCTTCAATCACATGTTTATGACGTCATATTTTTAGGATGGGGTAATGGTACTTAGTGCAACCCATCGTTATCGTAAGAAATATGTTACAACGTTG
The DNA here is from genome assembly GCA_034686365.1 of Pachymerium ferrugineum. Classification (NCBI taxonomy): domain Eukaryota; kingdom Metazoa; phylum Arthropoda; class Chilopoda; order Geophilomorpha; family Geophilidae; genus Pachymerium; species Pachymerium ferrugineum. The sequence goes on from JAQGAS010001713.1 coordinate 9,401, forward strand.
TTATACAAACCTATTTGAAATCTCAAGAAATGTTACACACTATCTTTATGAAAGAATATATATATATTAACGTATAAATCTGTAAAGGGTTACCATTTAAAACGGGTCAAAGTTATTACATTTGGTTGCGAATATTTGGAAGTTATTTTTTTGTAGTAAGTTTTTATGATTCGAATAGTGGCGGCTCTAACAAATACTTTTTAAAACGTTTAGCAAAATTGCCAGGCTTGTTTGGCTAATATTTTTGAAATGTTATTAATTGTATTTTTTTAAAAGACTATGAATCTATAGTTTTATAATAAATATTTTTTTGCCACTATATAATTTTTAATCAGAAAATGTACACGTCGATCTCTTAACAACCATTGAAATAATTTGGCTTCTAGTGGTAGTTTTGTGATGTATAACCTTTGATATCAGTTTTAAAGGTAAAATATTTATCAGATAAATTAGATTCACTTGGTATAGAAACCTCTACTGGATTAACGTGCACACAAAAATTACTATTTTTTTTCAATATGATGGTTGTGATTAGTTTGTGGCACTGTAATAAAGCAAGCATACATTCCTATTTCCTTCTACAATTATGTTTAACTATTATTACCGGGGAAAAAATTTGGAATCCAAATGAAAGTTACGATTTTGTTGTAGGTAAGTAGTTTTACCTGCTCTAGATAACAATGATTAATGTGTAGTATAATAGTTGGTGCAGGAGCTGCAGGGTCAGCAGTTTCAACTCGTTTGTCTGAAAATGAAAAATATCAAGTGCTATTGCTTGAGGCAGGGGGTGAACCGCCGTTTTTCGTGGATATACCGTACCTAGGAATGGGTCCATTTGGAGGTGAATACGATTGGGCGTATTGGACTGAAAAACAGGACAATGCGTGTCTCGGTTATAAAGATCAGGTAAAACTAAAACATACTTATACAGACTTATCGTATTAGTTTACGTAATTGCTATTTCTAGAAATGGTTTGTTCCACGAGGTAAAGGATTAGGGGGAACAACTTTAATTAACGGTATGATTTTCACAAGAGGTAATAAAAATGATTTTGATCACTGGAAAAACTTGGGAAATGACGGATGGGGTTATGAAGATGTTTTACCGTACTTTAAAAAGTTAGAGGATTATCAAGGGCCAATGAAACCCGTAGATGGTAAAGGCGTAAAAAATAGGTTGTAGTGTAAATTTTGTATATTTTTTTTTAACGTTAGAAATTTATCATGGTAAAGGAGGGCCTGTTACTGTCTCCGTTGCAGAATACAAAACTCCTCTTCAGCAAACAATTTTTAATGCTGTCAAGGAACTTGGCTACAGTTTTTCAGATTACAATGCACAACATCAAACAGGTTTTTTTTTGTTTTTTGAGTGATTTCATTTATATAATTCATTTTTTATAACGACAGGTGTTTTCTACAGTGTTGCGACAGTTCGAAATGGATCCAGATGCAACGCTTATACCGCGTATTTGAAACCAAATAGAAATCGCACCAACTTGCATATCGTTACAAAAGCGTTCATGACTAAAGTAAATGACACAATATGTAGTTATTAATGGGGTTTATATTAATTTATCCAATTATCCAATAATAGGTGGCAGTTGATGATCAAAATAAAGTTTTAGGGGTACATTTTGTAAAAGGTAGTGAAAAATATTTTGTTCCTGTCAAAAAAGAAGTGATATTGTCAGCGGGTAGCAATAATTCACCGCACATTTTAATGTTGTCCGGAATTGGTCCGAAGCTGCAATTAGAAAAATTTAAGGTGTAGTATTAATTTGCCTGTGATGTTACATTTAATCACAACGATTTTAACTTTGCAGATTAATGTAGTGAAAGATTTGCCTGGAGTTGGAGAAAACCTTCAAGATCACGTTGTAGCAGGAGGAGTGATTTTTAAATTCAAAAATTCAATCGGATTCAATTTTTTAAAGGATATTAATCAAGACAATTTGGAATTATGGCTTAGTAAAAGAGAAGGTAAGTACCCTTCATTTACATTTTGCTCTATATTTGAATAAATCTGTATTCAGGGCCGCTAAGTGTTGCAATTCACAGTGAAGCTGTGAGTTTTATGAATTCTAAATATGCGGACCAACAAAAAAATTGGCCTGATTATGAGTTTCAGTTTATTCAACCACCTGTCACACCTTTCAATTTAAAAGAGGTTCACTTTTTTTACAACGCACAAAATTAATAGAATGTCAAACTTTGCACTTATGTTTTGCACACATATAGGAATACGAAGTGCCCTTTCATGCACATGATAGTAGTAGAACTCTACTCGTTCTGCCGGTTCTCTTAAGACCGAAAAGTGTTGGACATGTCCGCTTACAAAGTGATGATCCACATATTCCTCTTGGTTATCAGCCTAAATATTTAACTGTTGACAATGATGTGGCTATATTAGTAGATGGTAACTGTCTAAATGTGGCCATTTTTTACATAGGAGCTAATTTATTTTGTGATTAAAGCGGTGAAGACAGCTCTGAAATTGATGAAAACTAAGCCTTTTGTCGATCTTGGCACTACTTGGGGTGGAAGCTTCATTTCTGGATGTAAAGAACATGAAGAATTTTCAGACGAATATATAGAATGTTATATTCGACATTACAACTACGGCCTGTTTCACCAGTCTGGAACTTGCAAAATGGGAAATAAAAGTGATCCTTTAGCTGTGGTTGATTCTAGACTCAGGTTTTAAACTGAAAAAACTTATTACAACATTTGTTGTAAGTTGCGTTCACTCTCCTTTCAGAGTTTATGGTGTAAAAGGGCTTCGAATTGCTGATGTATCAATAAGCCCATCCATTGCCTCTGGTCATACCATGGCAGCAGCGTACATGATAGGAGAAAAAGCTGCTTCTACAATATTAGAAGATTGGCAAAACAAGCATGATGAGTTTTAATAATCTAAATTGTTTAACTCAAACATGAACAAAACTCAAAAAAGTGTCGACACAGCTAGTCACTGAAGTCAAAAAGTGAGCTTTAAAAAAAGTACAAACAATAGATGAAGATAACACAGTAACATAAACACGTGCAAGCATCTGACTTGATTGATAGTGAATCACTCTAAATTAAAGATTAAAAAAACATGTGACTAGTTTTCTTTTCCAATGAGATAAATTTTAGTTATATAAGTTATTTATGTAAAATTATAACTCAACGATCAATCTGCTACTTTGCCGCATACTTTGACTTTTGATAAGCAGAAAAATAATATTTTTGGATTGAGTAGTTTCTAGGGTCGTTTTGAAGTCAGATAGGTTTGCTACGATAACAGGAAAAAATGTGTTGCCCGCTGAAGAGCATTAAAATTAGCACATTTTTTATTGTATTCCACATGTCTATGGCTGTGATAAGCAAAAAAATATGGAACCCAATGGAAACCTATGATTTTATTGTGGGCAAGTAATCTAAAAACTGATCTTACGTACTATAGCGTTTAACAAAACTGTCACTTCAGTCGGTGCTGGAGCTTCAGGAGCTGCTGTAGCAGCTCGATTATCTGAAAACGAGAAATTCAAAGTGTTACTGCTTGAAGCTGGGGGAGAGCCACCATTTTTTGCAGACATACCGTATTTAGCAGGGGGACCGTTTGGAGGTGCTCATGATTGGGCCTATTTGTCAGAGAAACAAGAAAATGCAAATCTTGGATATATAGATCAAGTGCAGCTGAAGTTCGTAGTAAATACAATTGCAAGTTGTGACTAATAGCGCGCTTTTTGCAGAAGTGGGCAGTTCCTCGAGGTAAAGGATTAGGAGGAACTACTATAATTAACGGTTTGGTTTTCACGAGAGGGAATAAAAATGATTTTGATCATTGGAAAAGTCTTGGAAATGATGGTTGGGGATATGAAGATTTATTACCGTTCTTTAAGAAATTGGAAGATTATCAGGGGCCTTTGAAACCAGAAGATGGTAGTTTTAATTTGCATGTTATAATAGTGAACAAGTCTTGAAATATTTTTTTTGTAGAAATTTTTCATGGTAAAGGTGGTCCAGTGGCAGTTTCTGTTGCTGAATATAGAACTGAGTTGCAAAGTGTAATATTTAACGGCGTCCAGGAATTGGGATATTCTCTCGTAGATTACAATGCACATAATCAAACAGGTTACATACCATTTAATGTCTTCATTTAACAAATTTTGATTTAGCATGTTTTTTTGTAAGGTTTTTTTTATACAGTTGCAACTGTGAAAAATGGTTCGAGATGTAGCACTTATACTGCATACTTGGAACCAATCAGACATAAAAATAATTTACACATCGTAACAGATGCTTTTGTTACGAAAGTAAGCAATGATTAAGTTATTCAATCAATTTGTAATCTCAATTAAAACTACTTCTGGCAGGTAGAATTCAATAACGATGCCGTCACTGGCGTTTATTTTGAAAAAAGTAAGGAAACATATTTCGTTTCGGTAAAGAGAGAAGTGATTTTATCAGCTGGAACTAATAATTCACCACAACTTTTAATGCTGTCGGGAATCGGTCCTAAAGAGCAACTAAAAGAGCATAAAGTAATTATGGGTTTGGATAGAGACTGAGTTTTAAAGGCAATAAATATTTGCAGATAATGGTAGTGAAAGACAGACCTGGGGTTGGAAATAATCTGCAGGACCATACAGTAGCTGGAGGAATAATTTTTACTTTTAATCGTAGCATAGGTTTTAATTACCTTAAAGATATCCACCAAAACAATTTAGAATTATGGCTTAAAGAAAGAAAAGGTAGAGTTAAAAAAATATTGTATTACTATTTTATAAACATGGAAATGTCAATTTAGGGCCTTTGACCGTTTCAATTCATAGTGAAGCAATCGGTTTTTTAAACTCCAAATATGCTGATAAAAATAAGGATTGGCCTGATTTTGAATTTCAGTTCGTTCAGCCTCCTTGCATTCCTTTCAATTTAAAAGAGGTTTAAAAAATTTTTATAATGTTTTATTGAAGCAAAATGTTATTGCATTGCAGGACTATCAAAAGCCCTTTTTTGTTTACGACAGTAGCAGAACACTAGTAGTACTACCAATTTTATTGCGACCAAAAAGCGTTGGACACGTTCGGTTGCAAAGCGGTGACCCCCGTATTCCGCTTGCATATCAACCGAATTATTTAAAAGATAAAGATGATGTTGCCGTGTTAGTGGACGGTAAATATTTAATACATTCTTTGTGTATTAATTATGTAGCAAAATTGTATTATAAGCGGTGAAAACTGCATTGAAGCTAATGAAAACGAAATCATTTGCTGCTATTGGTGCGAAGTGGGGAGGAGACTTCATTCCTGGATGTAAGATGAGTGAAGAATTATCAGATGAGTATCTCGAATGCTACATTAGACATTACAATTATGGACTTTTCCACCAATCTGGTACATGCAAAATGGGAAATGAAACAGATCCTTTGGCTGTAGTAGATTCAAGATTAAGGTAGACTTTACAAGGTGTAATGTAAATTTGAAAATTCAAATTTGTGTGCCGTTTCAGAGTATATGGCGTAAAAGGACTGCGTGTAGCAGATATTTCAATAAGTCCTACAATTGTATCGGCTCATACAATGGCTCCGGCGATTATGATCGGGGAAAAAGCAGCTGCTTTGATTTTAGAAGATTGGAAAAATGCTCATGATGAGTTTTGATAATAAATGTCAATATTAGAAATTTTCCTCAATAATTTTCTAATAATTTCTTGTCACAAAAATACTATTTGCGATCACATCTTTAATAAGAGTAAAGAGCAGTTTTAAGAGAGAGTTTTTAGAGTGTTAAAATGTAAGACAACAAACACGTTAAAATGACCTCTGTTGTAATGTCTTATTTACAAATTTACATTGAAAATAATTTTATAGTTCAGGTTATGCCCTCAGGTTAGGTCATGCCCATTTATTTTCTCTTTATCAATAAGTTAAATTTGATAGTTTGGTTGCTGATCTGTTAAATCTATTTAACATCAACTTCCAACCACATTTTTCGTTCAATCTTTAATAAATACTTGAAATAGCACATGCTTGATATTAGAGAGGTGGTGCAACGGTCCGCTAACGATTTGCACCATCGTTATCGTTATTTTAACAATGCATTGCGCTATACAGTAGATTAGCGACAACCACCTCTCTAATAGTTACTTGAAGTTCCTCCTTTTATCTCAATGGGTTCTTAGTCCGTTGATAAGGATGGAAACAGGCAGGCGCTAAACAGTATTCAACTATTCTTACTAAAACTATAAAGTCTATTCCTGCTCGGAAATGGCTACACTAAATCTTCTAATTACAATTTAGCTGCTTAATATTTTGAAGCAATCACTTGCTATTGATATATGGGGCAAAGATAAAGAATACGATTTCATTGTTGGTAAGTCATGAAATGAAAACTCTTTTAACTTAATCTACACTTCATGTCATGAAAATCTATTACTACATAAACGCTTCAGTTGGTGCTGGTGCAGCAGGAGGAACACTAGCATCCAGATTATCAGAAGAGTCAAAGTTTAATGTATTGTTATTGGAAGCTGGTGGAGAAACTCAATTTTTCAACAAGGTACCATACTTTGCACCAGGTCCATTTGCTGGAGAATTGGATTGGGGTTTTATAACAGAACCACAAAAGCATGCGTGC
>JAQGAS010001714.1:0-15998 GCA_034686365.1 Pachymerium ferrugineum
GAGAAAATCATGCTTTGGATGCCGGAAATGCTCATGCTGGAGAAATGGATGGGTCATCACATCCTGCTTGGTCTAATCAAACTGGATTGGGAAATTATTTGCAGTTAAATGGTTAATTAGAGATAATTTGTAACAATATTTCTTTTTATTATTCTTTTTCTTAAGAGTTTTTGACTTTGTAAATCTAGCTTTAAATTTTGTTTTTAATTCACTTTTTTATTCTTTCCTTAAGTAACACTTGAATCGTACCAATAATGATCTATACTACTAAATGATTAACATTAGTTAGAGATAATTTTTTTAAAATTTTTTCTTAGTGTGTTTTGTAAATCCTGCTTTAAATTCTGTTTTTCAATGTCATATCAATGATCATACTTTCTATTACTATGCATTAAAATATCACAAATTTGAGTAAATAATTATTTAAAGTATATGGAAAATTATGAACTAAAGAGCTACCGTAGATTTATCCGGATTGGAAAACGATTATAAACAGACCGATACAGTAGTATAACAGTAGCATAGGTCTGTGCGCATCCAATTGTTTAAGTGAATGTTTTTTGATTTGATGGACTTCTAAGGGCCTTAAAAACACGAAGAATATTCAATAAAAGCACAAAATATAGTCCAATACTCTTAGTAGATGCTTCTAAGTAAGTAAAAAGGTTAACCGCTTATTGATTGAACCGGTGTAATTGTATTTTAATTCTCTGTAAATTCAGGTTACCTTAGCAGAAAGTTAAAACGACCACATGGACTAACAGGGCTGACATTTTATCTAACCAGGAGTCGTATGACTCCTTGATCTAACTAAACAACAGAAAGCAATGTAAGTTATTTATTAACCGATAAATAATATTCTAAATGTTACTCGCCGATTACAAAGTCGATTCAATCCTATAAAAAAAGAATGAATTCTATCAAATTATTTTTAATTTAAAATTAAACCGAAGCGACTGATTTGACATAGTAATTTTAAATCATGCTTTGTGTGATAAGCTTTTAATTGAGAATATGGCTCAATTCAATATTATTCTCCTCTTCAAATGTAGGTCGTGCATTGACTGGAGTGACATATAGCGGCGCAGATTGGAATCCGTTAGTGAAATTTATTCATAACTACAGAAAGTAAGTTTATAAGTTAGTTTAAAAAAATAAAACTTAATCGCTTTGAGCCCAAATTTTTAATGTTTTAAAGTTTGTAAAATGTTTTTTTAATGTCTGGACAGAACTGTATACTTACAATCACACATATAATTTGTTTTAAAAATACGTATGCATTAATTTTGTATTGACTCAATTTTTTAATTTGTAGACTCCAACAAACCTAAAATTAAGATGGGTAAAAATCGAAAAACCAAACGCTCCGAAGAAATTTCAAGTTGATAAGAAAAGTTCAAAAAAGTTTTCAAGTCAAGAAGTAAATAATTCCGAAAAACAACAAAATGAAGAAGTAAAAGTGAGTACAACCATTGAAGAAAACATGGTTATTGAAATCCTGAAAATTATGTCAGAACCAGCCTTCACCAATCAGTGTAGGTCATCTGATTTATTCCAATCACTTTATGTCCAAATTAATAATATGAGTCAATCATGCAATACCAAAATAGTCAATTATTTACATAATATTTTGAACATGGTAATCAATGTAATTCCTATTACCTCCATTCAAAAATTACATAAACTGGTGTATTACTGAATTGACGTAATTATTTATGATTACAGATTCTGAAAATGTTGGAACATCAATCGGTCATCAATCGGTCACGTGGCATAAAATGCAGCCGTGATAAACGGTCGTACGCAACTTGAATGGTAGGTCTGATTTTTCTTATTTAAATGATTACAAGGGATAAACATTAAGCCGAATAATTAGTAATTTTGAAATGGGTGTATACAAATGGTAGACGAATACGTCTAGTCGATTACAATAGAGATATACAAAGTGCAAGACCGACACTATTACCAATATGACAAAATAATGCAATGATTGATTCCTTAATAAGTTCAATGATGTTACTTGTCATTATGAATATAAAATATTATCACCATACACTAAAAATGTAGTTGTAACAATACTGTGTTGACACGAACTTGCCAAGTTATTTGCAATTGCAGTCAACTCTTCAGTACTTTGCCTCGATGAATATTGTCAGATATGTTTACACGAAATGGCAATCTAATTTTAAAAAAATATTAATTCATTGAAATTAAGATGGAATTAGGGAAATGTACTTGCAAATATCATTTCTTTATTTTTGGCATCTTGTGAACTCATCTTTTTTCACACAAGGGTTGTTTGGTGTGTTTTCTTTCTCCACCTACAATTAATCGCATTGAATTTTTGTATTTTACAACAGTAAATGTCGTTTGCTTCAGCTAAATGTAAAAATATTTGTGAAAATTGGTAAATATTCTGATGGTCATTATAATCCAAAACAAGTTTCCCATAAATCCCTTTGCAGACACAAAAATAGGAACATTGAATTTACAACTCAGTTACATTAAAAAACCTAAAAGAGCATCGTGCATTTTGCAATTCTGCTGTTGCAATAAGAAATACAGTCGAGTGTACATTGATCATAATTTTGATCGCGATCATTTGGTTTGGAAGCGAGTAAATGATACTGAAATGTGAATGACACGAATACTTATTCCAGTAGAACTGATTTTCTTTATTGAAGTGAATATTTCCAAATGTTTATAAACCCTTGGTGGAGAAACACTATTAGTTGTATTTGATGTATTAGGCACTACAAAAAGCTTTAATTGGAATTTAATTGATTATTGAGTACTTGGTCACTAAAGCTTATTACTATTGCCTCCTGAAATTGTAAATTGGATGGACGGTTTCGATTCGGCAAATGAAACTATTTGAAATAATGTAAATGTAAATACATTCCTGCCAGATAGTAAGAAACTTGAATGCAGTGTGATGTATATTAAAAATTCTACATTGTGAAAGTCAATCTTTTCAGTGACATTACAAATAAAATACAAGTTCAATGTAATAGCACATACCCTCTACAATTACACTCGTAGAAACTCTCTTCGAGTGTTTTTCTCGCTGAGTAGTGACTACTTCAAATCTACTTTTGGAGTTCAGATACTCTAATTACGTCATATTGCTGTTAAACATAACTCGTTTATGAGATAAATCTTGGTGGTACTGTTTAAGGGCGTTAATTATACTTGAAAAACCAGATGTATTTCTACCGGAATAGGAGATAGAATATAAAAAAATTGTAGTTAAAGTGCACTATGCACAGAGTTCATTTTGGGAGAAGCAAAACTTGTCGAACAGAGTGGAATGATGAGTGTTGGTACTAGCAGTTTTCACGTACTCAATAATTATATCATTTCTGTGATAGTTTAGGTTAGCTTTTAATTGCAACTTGCAGGGCCATACGCGGTGGAACAACGAAACACCAACAAAAATTTTTATTACACTGAAGCACTAAACTACATAAAACAGTAGAGCGAGCCCAGCTAGTTGCATATAATTCTTTAGTGAAAGAAATTTACCGTAACATATTCCCATGATTGGTGATCGGTAAAAGAAATCAGGACTTTTCACAATGTTAAGTTTTGAACGACTTGTCCCAATATTAGGAATAAAAATTGTCTTAACTAAATGTTGAATTTCTTACTTAGATATCATAAGCATTTTTCACAAAACTTTGATTTTTGCCATAAAAACAAAACGCGATTAATATCTAAGTGACCACTCGCTTCCCTCGCTCTCCGGGCAAAGGCCCGGCCCTTCCCCGTTGCCGGCAGCACGGGGAGTGCGGCGGCCGATCCCGGGCAAAGGCCCGACCCATCCCCCGGCAGTGCGGGGACTTCTTAGTGTTTGTGATGAGTTATTGTAGATGAGACATCGACCATCTAGTGTCTCATTTGCGAGATAATATTCTTTCAATGTGTCTGGTACGTGCAATGCTACCATAACGTTTGGCGAGAAACCATTTATGAGAAAATCAATTTAAACATTAATTTTATTGCAGTTATTTTCCACCATAATTGGTTTTTTTTTAATGAAAATGGTCAAACACGTGTGAAGAAATATAATTTATTGCTCAATTACCACACTACTTATTCTGTGCTTGTTTTGGGACTTTTTTAATCTTAGATTTTACTAAGGGATTGTCCAATTCTCATTGCACCAATTCTTAATTAAATTACAGAGAGTGTTTAAGTAAATATTGACCATTCATTGAACATTTAAGAATGTATGTGACAAGTGTATTTTAAATGTGTAGAATATATCTTACATGATGTATACATTTGAATTGAAAGTAATTGAATGGGTAAGCTCTAAATAGTTGAATCTAAGTCAGGCAAAGATGGTGTAGAATGAAAAGAATGAATAACCTAAAGTTAAACCAAGAATTGAGCCAATATCACTCAATAGTTTGACCAAATTAACAGCCAATTCCTGCTTGAATAACTCGGACATTCCATCCCACATTTTAATATCTAAAATAATAGGATAAGATTTATAACGATTCTCTTTAAGCTTTGTGTATATAGTTTCTTCACAAACTTGTATACAACCACAATCTGCCTCGTAGTTAAGATTATACCATTTCCTTAAATACAAATTGTGAATTTGTTGAGCGGTTGAATAATTCAGGCAAAATGGTCGGTTTATGTTCATGTAGGGAAGTCTGAAAGATTTCTAATGTTGTATAATGTATTTCTAATAGAGTACATTATAACTGTACCTGCATTTTGGTTTTAATTCCTCTAACATTTTATCGTTGCATTTTGATTGACAAACTTGACTTTCTCTAGGTGTCATACAAGGGTCACTTTTTCGATTTATTCGAATTATCTGACAAAAAATAATTCTATGCAACTGTTTTTACTATTTGTACGAACCTTACTTTTGTTTGAAACATGTGAAACTCTAAATTATCATCGAATGGAGGAACGAGATATTTTATATCAATCAGTTTCCCTTCAGGTATCACATACGCCTAATATGAAGAGAAAGAATTAAAAAACAAATATTTACATATTACCTAAACGAACAATAATTTTATGTTCACAAGAAGCAAGATCACCAAATACGTATGTTGTGGGTACAGCCGTGGTCATTGGTCCATGGTCCATGCCTAAATGAAGGGTGAGATGTAATATACCATTTACACGGATTTGAACACTCACGTTTTATTTTGATACAATTTCCAAATGGTGTTGTAATGTCACTATACTCTGTCTTATTAAACAAGAAAAATTATTAATTTGTTCAGCATAAGTTAGAAAATGTGAACTCACTATTACGGTAGGATATTTATGAGGATAATCATTGACACAAAATGTTTCATTCCATAATAGAGGGGCATTGCCGTGAAATATTGAAGGTTGATCCAATAAATGAAGAAATTTGATATGGTCGCAACTGATTTTTAAATGTTGTGCCATTTTTTGTTTCTCTCCTGCAATTCTTTCACCCTCTTTGCACCCATAAATAAGTGGATATTTAATGTCATTGATCATTGATATAGTAATTACGACGGGAGAGTTGAAATAATTGATTATGCGATCATATATTGGGTAAATTGAAGTTAATATTAGCACGAAAATAATTAATTTCTTCAAGTTTTCAGTCTTTGATTTTGTTTCATTTGTAATGAGTTTTAACAGTTTTTTGTGGAGTCGCTTTCGTTTAACGTTTGTTGTTTTCAATCGTTGCGAGTAATAAGACGTCATTTGAATAATATTCAAAACTGAGAGGCCAAAAAAGAGATTGAGAATTCCACCAATATCGCACAAAAGAGAAATTGAATCGTAAATGAAATGTTCTTTCAATACTCTACTTTGCTCAAAATGAAATTGAAAGGTTTTTCCCTCTGTTTTTTCAGTGTAGTCTTCAGTTTGAGTTAAAATTGATATTTCACACGGTTTTAGACAATTGCAAATGTTTTCATTCCAATATTTTCTTAGAATGAAAAATTGTTCGTAAATTTGACTTTTGTTTTTACACTCTGGTAAATCTCTGAATTGTGGTATTGGCATACTGAAATTAAAAGAAAAAATTACTACGACGAATAAATAGTTTTTAGTGTACAATACTGGCAAGTGATATTTTCTTGTAGAGTTTGTAACCAACAGTCGAGTAGACATTGATCATAATTTTGATTGCAATGATTTGGTTTAGCAGCGAGTAAATAATACTGAAATGAATGACATGAATAATTATTCCAGTTAACTAATACTCTGTAAATCATCTCACTTTCTTTATTGAAATTAATATTTCCAAATGATTCAATTCAATCCTATTTCTATAGATCGCTTGATCGAAATCTCTATTAGTTTTGTTTGATCTATTGGGCACTACATAAAACTTGAATAGGAATTTTAATTGATTATTGAGTACTTGCTTATTGAAGCTTACTGTTGAACTCTCGTTGCAAGGGTTTTCAACAAATATTGTAAATTGGATGGACGGTTCCGAATCGGCAAATGAAACCAGTTGATCTAAATGCAATAATATAAATTTAGTATAGAGTTGAATATTGATGGTCCAGACGATACAAGAACGGTAATCGGCTAATTGGAATTGGTCATCCCAGTCAATGCCCGACCTTTAGACCCTCTCTCTAGTATAGAAGTGAACGTCCTTGTATCGATAATGTTTAAAAGGGTACTAGCAGTTTACATATGGAAATTCCTTTTGGCTTTGGTATTTTTATGGAGCATGATCATAACCCAGATGAAACTAGAGTTTAACCCCAGCCCAGTTGCATGTATTTAGTGAAAAAATATTACCGTAATATATTTCCGTCATTGGTGATCGGTAAAAGGAATCTGGAGTTTTCAATGTAAGGTTTGAACGACTTTTTCCCTAAAAGCAAATATTAGAATTAAAAATTGTCTTAACTAAATGAAGAATTTTTTACTTGGTTATAATAAGCATTTTTCACAAAACTCGGATTTTGCCATAAAAACAAAAAATGATCAACATCTAATGTTTGTGGTAGTGGAAAGAAGGAACATTGACCATTAAATTGAGTTTTATTTGGATACACATATTCTCTCAATGTGTCTGGAAATGGCGTTATTAGCATAACTTTTGGTAAGAAATCGTCTTGATTGAAATGTGTAGTAATAGATGTTGGTTGTTTGTTAAAATAAATGAATCGATCAGTAATTTGGTAAAGGCAAGATGCTGTTAAGATTAAGAAAGTGAAAGAAATAATAGAAGAACGAACTGGCCTTTTTCTACTAATGATTTTGGATAAAGTTAAAATTGGTTCTGCTCTCGTTTCTTCTTCTATTATATCTTTGATAGTGGATCGAATTCTTTTTTCTTCTCTCCGAGACATTGTTGGATCAGGTTTAAAAACATAAATCATTTTACAGCTGTAAATATAATTTAAGTAAATTTATTTCCTCAACATCTTATTTCATCCCAGTTAAAAAAATTTGTATAAAGCTGCAGTTATTTGACAAAATACTGCAAGATTGCTGCCGTCCTAATGGTTTTTCAGTAAACTGGTTTTACAGTGGTTTTCTTATACATTTTCTGCAGGCTACAGCGGGTTTCCAGTAGTTTTCACAAATTTGCAGTAATCCTGAACTCTTACTGTGATTTTCCCGCAGTTTATCACTGCTGTTTTCCTCGTATTTTTTGCAAAAACTGTAGTAAAAGTACAAGATTACTGCTGTTTGTTTCATTGCATTCTTTCCAACTGGGAATGAGTCTGGGAATTTTTTCCACTGTTTTTTTCAAGTAAAGTTCATCTTACACTTAGTACAGCTTCCACGATCTCCGTCGGTCCTTTTATATCGGTAGAAATGGAAAATGAGCGTTACAAATTGGAAACTATGATGAGACATTCGAGTCACTTGACGTACATAAACTCTATGAAAGATCGAGTTTACAACGATCGATGCTAATTTGTTTGTCAAGTTTTATAATAATTAATAAAGTTTGATAAATGCCCGGTTTGCCCACCCATTTGATTATTTGAACAGTTAATGCATAGACAAACATTCTACTCAAGTTTGTTTGCACTCACTCTAATTGATTCCAGTGCGCGTATCGAACATTTTTGATGATAATTTACAAAAATGTCACCAAAGGACAGCATCTCCTGGAGGTTAGATTAATCAGAGGAATAGATTTGATTTATTAATAAACGTAAATTCAGATTTTGAAACAAAATAAGTAAAAACAGTAAAAATAAGTTACATGTTTTTTATTTTTTTAATATAATCTAAGAGACTGTCCAATTTTATCAACAAGAAATGAAAACGATATTGTATCTTCATTATAGATGTTATAATTAATCATCAGGTGGAGTTATTGTGCTGCTTTATTGCGATTGGCTTATAAAGTCACACAACCTCCAATTAACTCGCTCTTTCATTCCAAGTATACTTTTACATTGTCCTGTCAGCAAAACTAATTATAAATCTAAATGTTATGGTTCGTTCTATCACCACCAGTTATAAAAGCGGCGCTTAAAATGTAATAATCGATTTTCTATAAAACAAAAACAGTCATAAGATGGTGAAATAACAACGACATTCCAAATTAAGACGACACCAGAGGGGGTATTAAACATTATAGGCCTATTAGGTCTATCGACTAAATTCAAAATGCCAGAGAAAAAAAACCCAAAAAAATTGCGAACAATTAGCAAGTGGAA
Source organism: Pachymerium ferrugineum (assembly GCA_034686365.1). Lineage (NCBI taxonomy): Eukaryota > Metazoa > Arthropoda > Chilopoda > Geophilomorpha > Geophilidae > Pachymerium > Pachymerium ferrugineum. Next base: position 8,664 of record JAQGAS010001714.1, read on the forward strand.
GATCTTACAAAATCTCCCCAGTTACTCCACTGAAGAATTACACAACCTTCGTAATTACAATTTTAGTCTTGATACAAATTTCTATTCTAAAACTAATTTTCTGTTTAGCGATCAATTTGTCTGAAGAATTGATCGATTTATACAACGAACAGTTCTTGCAGAGTGAATACGATGATTACATGGAATATTATTTACGCTTTACAAATAGAAACAAGTTGATCATGCCAAATACCAAGAAATTGAAGTTGTTTTTTCCACATAAATGTAAACGGTTATTTCATGAGACCATAATGATCGTCTTAGAGACATGCAAAGTAAGGTACAATTTGCTGTAAATATTAAATGTTTACAGTTTTATTGTTTTTTTGTAGAAAATAACACATTTCAGTTGCGATTTTAGAAAGCAACCGCGCATCTATTTGCATCAACTGGTTATTTCAATACCAAATTTAATAGAACTGAAACTAAACATTCATGACCCAGGAGAAAACTATCTTGATTACAATGATGATAAGATTTTGGAAGAAATTGGAAATAACTGTTTCCAACTTGAAATTTTACATTTATATTGGTCAAGTATAACTGATGATGGGGTTCTACGGTTTTGCCAATCAAATTCCGCTGGTGCCAGAATTAAAGAATTGAACTTAAACTATAGCTGTGTAAAAGTCAAAGGGTGTTTAACTGCTCTACTCAATTTGAAACAACTGACAAGATTTTATTGCGGTGACTTTATACGCATGGCATTTAGAAAATTGTTTGAAGACTCAAACGAACCACCATTTTCAACATTCCAGTTGTGTGAACTTCCAACTTTAAATACTTCTGACAATCCAGTTGGATTCTTAAGTTTTGTGACGGCGTGTTGCCCTAATATACGCGATCTTCACCTAATAACCGCGAATAATTTTGATCGCCACATAAAAGATATAAAAAGTGTTAATGAAAATGTTTGTTTAAGTTTATATACTATAAACTACGTTGATAATATCATGGCGAGTCTGGGTTATGTAGGATGTAGAGTAACGGAACTCGATTTGTATGGATGTGATGTTCATTTACCAACGATCGGGTTCTCTTGCCCTAATTTAAGAGATTTGAATTTGGGGGGAGTTAAATACATGCCAGTTAATTACGTGGCTAGAAATAATTCCGTTGTTGCATATAGTAAATTACTAGAACTTCAATTGATGTCACAGGAAACCTTGCCCATTCCTATTGAGCAATTACAATTTTTACTTGAGAATTGTTTAGATTTGCAAACGTTAAAAATCGAGTTTAATGACGAATTCAACGATGACGTAATGTTTAGACTATTGCATGTTAACCCTTTAAGACATTTGACGAATTTTAAATTACGACGTTGTAATGCAGTGACTGTTGCGCCTATTTTTGAGTTGTTGGGAACGGAAAATGATTTGGAAACTTTGGTAATACACAATTGCCAAAATATTCCCATTTTGCAAATTGATTCGTTCATCAAAGAGAATAATTTGAATGTCACCCTAGATGTATATGGTGATAATTAATGAAATTTTTAAAATTAGTCAATGAATAAAGTCTGTCGTTTGGTTTCGATTGGAGTCATGTGTCTTAATTTAAGAGGAAACAAACTGATTTCTGGGAATCATCTCACTCACCACGAGACCTCTCTATGTCAAAGGAAACACAAAATGTCATGAAAATATAGAATAACCCCAGGAAAAATCTTAAAATTGTCTCACCTCAAGTTCACAATTGAATATCAGTTGTAGCGATGAGTTGTGTGATTGTATCTTGTTTAGTATTTCACACGAAACTAATAGGTTAAAAGATTAACTCTTTCTTAAAATTACACTGATTCACCTATTTTTGAGTTGTTGTATCCAAATTTGCAAAACTAGGGATTGGCTAGTGTTAGTTTGCAGCTAATTAACTCGATAGCCAGAAGGATTTGTTCAATTGTATTTACAAAATTGCAGTTTTTTGGTTGATTGGTTTTACCAAATTTCCTTTAAGACATTTGAAATTTATTTTTGAAAATTATTTCGAGTTGAAAGAAATAACATTTACTTTATTGAACTCACTGATAATGAAGTAATTAGTAACTTGGATAAAGTGAATCCTTTAAGATAATTAAAAAATCTTAATCGCTATCTTAATTTGTCGATTTTGAAGTTTTTTCGTAGAGAAAATGATGAGTTTATGATGTATAGTTGAGATCTTAAAAGTTAAGTCTCACACTAAAGAGAAGTTAGTGCATACCTGCCGTAATCGGTCATTACACGTCGTATCAAAAATATCCTAAAAAGCCATAATAATGCCTGAAGCTGATGTTGCATAGGTGAAGGGAACTGAAGAAAGTTGAATTGTCATATTCAATTACAACCCTTGTAAAATGAGTATAAAATTTTTAAGTTAGATAATTACTTGCCTATATCGATCTCGTAACAAGTTCCTGAATGCATTAATGTTGTTTTCCGGTGAAACTTGTCAATACCCTACAGAATAAAATGAATATATAGTTTTTGATCTCTTGTCTTTTGGGTCACGGTTCCAGATAAATGGTCTTATAAGTGACTCTCTTCTCGCTTAAGACTGAACTTGGTGCAAATGAAAACAGTATGATAAGACAAACTGTATGATTAATGGGTGATGTATGTTTTTTAAAAATTTGTTGAAGAATTATCTGATTATTATAATAATAAATGACTACGATTAATTGACTTGTCACTGATACCTTACTGGCCCTCACTTGTACTCGCTATCACTGTCTTCACAAGACTGCCCTACTCAATTTGATCCATCTCAAGCGATTTGAATGTTATGACTTTGTCTAATTGTTTCAAGATAAGAATGAAATTCCAATTGCATGATTTATTAATGGATTCATATTGATCACATTCTCAATGAATTTGTGGAATGTTACTTTCTTGCCCATCAATTTTGTGGCCAGAAATAATAGTCAGATTTCATTTTGCTCATTGAGAAAACTTGACTCGAGGTAGAGAGAGTCTTCAGTCATTGATTTTGATCAGCTGTTACTTGTCTTTGGGAATTGTCGGATTTTCAACAGTTGAAAATTTGTTTTAGTGCTGAGTTGACTGATGATTTCTAATTTAGTATCTACATGAACGAATCTTTAAAGAAAATTAACACTTCCAATTATCACTGTTGTAATGGGGTAAGTGATGCGCCTATTTTTGAGTTGTTGGCAATGGAAAAAAAAATTTGGAAACTTTGCCAAAATATTTTAAAAGTTTCCTGTTTCCAAATTGAATCGTTCATCAAAGAGAATAATTTTAATGTAACTTTGAAAACAGTTTCGTAAGAGAAATTATTTCTACATCATGGGTTAAATACTGTATGGTTAACTGTCTTAAAAATGTATATCAACTGCAGAGGTTGATTAGGCTTTCTTCTGACATCATAAAATTGTTAACTCGAAACAAAACTCCTTGGCAACAAATTTATTAGTGCAATCTCCAATTAGGTCGCTCTTTCATTCCAAGAATAATTTTACATTGTCCTGTCAGCAAAACTGAAACTCAATCTAAATGTAATGGTTCGTTCTTCCACCACCAGTCTCGGAAGCGGCGTTTAAAATGTTATAATCGATTTTCTATTAAACAAGATTAGTCATTTGATGATGAAATAATAACGACGTTCCAAATTAAGATCTCACCAGAGGGGGTATCGAACAATTTAGGCCTATTAGGTCTGTCAACTCACGATTATCAACTAAATTCAAAATGCCACAGAGACATCAGCCACAATCGTTGCGAACAATTTGCATGAGGGCAATCACAAATGACCTGTCCATTTACTCTACTAAGGAAATACAAGACCTTCGTAATTACAATTTTAGTCTTGAGATAAAGTTTTATTCTACAACTATTTATTATCTCTTTAGCGACCAATTTGTGTGAGGAATTGATCGAGTTGTATGATAAACAGTTACGGCGGAAGAAAAGAGACGACACGATGCAATATTATTCTCGCTTTACAAATAGAAACAAGTTGATCAAACCTAATATCAGGAAATTGAACTTGTTTTTTTCAGCTGTATGTAACGAGCCCTTCCATGAGACCTTAATGCTGGTCTTAGAGACATGCAACGTAAGATATAATTGGCCGTAAAATTTAATGTTCACAACTTTATTATTTCTTTGTAGAAATTGAAACATTTCAGTTGGAAGTTTCACAAGCGATCGCACTTACGTTTGCACCAACTGGTTATTTCATTACCAAAAATAGTCGAACTGAAACTAAACATTGGTACGCCAAAAGAAAAATATGAAGATCTTGAGTACGATGATGATGACATTTTAGAAGCAATTGGGAATAACTGTTTCCAACTTGAAATTTTACATTTAACTGATTCAAGAATAACTGACGACGGGGTACGACGCTTTTGCCAATCAAATTCAGCTGGCTCCAAAATCAAGGAATTGGACTTACATGGATGTCGTGTAGAAATCAACGGGTGTTTAACTGCTCTACGCAATTTGAAACAGCTGAGGAGATTTGTTTGCTGGAACCAACGTGGTTTAAACCAAGTAGTCCAAACATTTAGAAAATTGTTTGAAGACTCGAACGAACCACCATTTCCAACATTCCAGTTGTGTGAACTTAAGTATTTGAATACTGCTAACATTCCAACTGGATTTTTAAGTTTTGTGACGAAGTGTTGCCCTAACATGCGCAATCTCAATCTAATAATAGTCGAAAATAATCTTGATCTCCGCGTTAAGGATTTAGAAAGTTGTGATGAAAAGGTTCGTTTACAATTTTATGTAAACAGTGTTGACAATTTCATGACAAATCTGAGTTATGTGGCGTGTAGAGTAACTGATCTCGAATTGATGTACTGTGATGTTCATATACCAACGATCGGGTCCACTTGCCCTAATTTAACAGATTTATCTTTAACGGGAGTTGAATATATGCCAGTTAATTACGAGTCCGTAAACAATTCGGTAGTTGCGTATCGTCAATTACTTCACCTTAGATTGAGCTCATTTTCAAACTCCATGCCCATTCCTATTCAGCAGTTCCAATTTTTGCTTAAGAATTGTTTGGATTTGCAACGGTTGAGAATTGAGTTTAGTGATGAGTTGACTGATGATGACTTATTTAGTATCTTACATGGACCGAATCGTTTAAGTAAATTAATTCTCTTTCAATTACTCAGTTGCAATGCATTGACTGTTGCGCCTATTTTTGAGTTATTGAGAATGGAAAATGATTTGGAAACTTTAAAAATAATCAGTTGCCAAAATATTCCCGAGGTTGCCCTTTTGCAAATTGAATCATTCATAAAAGAGAATAATTTTTGTGTAACTTTAAAAGAAAAATGTTTTGATGAATTTGGTGATCAATCAGATGATGAATCAGATGATGAATCTGACGATGAAGCTGAGGAAAATAATGGAAATATTACAACCGGATTGGATGAATCAGACGATGAAGCTGAGGAAAATAATGGAAATATTACAACCGGATTGTGGCAGTTAATGGCAGTTAATGTGCTAATTGTGTGTGTAAGGTGGTTTATAAAGAAAACTACTCAATTTTTTTTGCAAAGAAAAAATGAATAAAGTCAGTCTTTACACAAGAAACGGTTCTTAATACGAATAAAAGTTGTAAATAAATATTAAATTCAAAATTGTTTCAAGATAAGAATGAAATTTCAACTGCGGGATTTGTTATGGGTTAATATTGATCCCATTCTCAATGGGTTTTTGAATTACCTTGTAATATCTGCCAAACTTTACACGATAATCTGGCGTATTAACTTGTAGAGAAAATGTTGGTTATTTACAATGTGATGTGAGATTACTTATCTGTTTGTGTCTAGATGAGAAATTAGTTTGGTATTGATTGTAATTATGTGTTTTAACTGAAGAGAGTTAACTGTTTGGAATGTTACGTACTTGTCCGTTAATTATGTGCCCATACGTAATTGTCAAATTTCATTTTGCAAATTGATAAAACTTGACACGAGCTCTTAAAATGGTTCAGTGATTGATTTTGATCAGTTGTTATTTGTTGTTGAGAATTCTTCAGATTCGCAAGAGGTGAAACTTACAGTAACAGTGATGAGATGACTGATGATGTCTTATTTAGTATCTTACATGCGATGCGCCATATTTTGAGTTGTTAGCAATGAAGAATGGTTTAGCAACTTTGGTAATAGACCAAAGATTCCTTTATGCAAATTGAATCGTTTATCAAAGAGAATAATTTGAGTGTAACTTTTGAAACAGTTTTATACTTTGGGCAATTACAGTCTGTATGATTAGTTTTTAAAATTTAATTGTACATATCAACCACAGAAGTTGATTGGTCTTCCTTTGACATCACAAAACACTTTAGCAACAAATTTGTTACTAAAATCTCCAATTAGGTCGCTCTTTCATTCCAAGAATAATTTTACATTGTCCTGTCAGCGAAACTAATACTCAAACCATCATTTCAGTTACGTGAATTGTCAAACTTTGAAATGTACGATTCTGGTCATGGAATTTCGCTTTTAAATGTTGCCCAAATTTACATAAACTGAACGTACGTTTCGACGCTAGTTCCATACGTTTTATTAATGAGTTAAAAAATTGTAATGAGCGAGTGTCGATTGAAGTCTATGTGCATAACTGTGCAATTTTAATGAGAGATTTCTCAGTGATTGGATCGAAAATAACGGCTCTCTCTTTGATTTTTTTCTTACCATTTGTAATTTCGTCATATGGCATTGTATTTCAAACCTACACAAAATTTAATGTTCACCGTACAAACCATGCAATGCTTGGACCAAAATTACGTAGACTCGTTCACACTTGTCTGTTCGTGTGACGTCATTAGCGCGCGCTGTGTGTATGACGTTTCCGTTTGGCGTGATTGTCAAATCAAGTTTCACAATATTAACCAGTCATTAGCGCGTTGGCGTGATTGTTAAATCAAGTTTTGTAAAATCCAGTTGAGAACTCGACTGCGATTGAATCTTGATTACCCTTGTTTTATTCAAAATGCCTAAACGAGTAGACGTAGACACATTGAAGAGAATATGTATGTTAACAGTTTGTCAAAACATTTCCAATTACTCAAATGATGAACTACAAACCCTCCGTAATTAGAATTTTAGGCCTAAAAAACATAACACTACAACTAATTGTATCTTTAGCCCGCAATTTGTCCGAAGACTTGATCTGCTTATACGATGACGAATTCTTGCGTGGTTTGCGTGCTTACAATGACTCGGAGGTCTCCATGCGGTTCACATACAGAAATCGATTGATTGGACCAACCATAAAGAGATTAAAATTCACTTTTCTAAATGCCTGTGAACAATCTGTCATA